>LR749777.1:1060920-1255743 GCA_902729485.2 Mus minutoides | reverse complement strand
TTAATTGAAATACAATCCCAGCTTCATGTTCACAGTTTCACACAATGGCCTCTGGGATTTCTTACCCTCTCAGAACCTTCATGCAGGACCTGCCATGCCACATACTGGCTAGCCTCTAAATCTAAAGCCACATGGATAATGCTGCCAATTCTGGTTGCCCACAGGGGATAGAGCCTGGCCCCTTCAAATAACATTTGCATCCTTCCACCAGTGACATACCTCCAGCAACAAGGCTCTATCTCCCAATCCTTCCTAAATAATTCCACAAACTGGTGACCAATTATTCAAACATATGCACCTATGGGAGCTATTCTCATTCAAATAAGTTATCCCATGAACACCTTTTCCTGGTACAGCATTTCAGGTTCCATTTTATGGTCGTGTCTCCTTCACTTCTTTCGATATGGAACACCTTCTGCATCCTCCTTTTGACTTTATATTTGATTTATGAGCTCAATACTTTTGAGGAGAACCAGCCAAATACTTTGTAGTACATTCATCTGTTAGTTTGATGTTTCCTCACAATTACTTCCTGGCCATCCATTTTTTTGCAGGCATGCCACAGAATTGATGCCGGGCATTTTCCAGGCCACTGCATCAAGAGGCACATGAAAGCCACTTGTCCCATTTACTGGTAATGTTATCTCTGATTTCTCAGTCTTTGACATGACTTAATACTTTTAAGTATTAAGTACTGCTCAGTGGCTAACAGTATTCTAGACATGGCCACTAGAACCCTTTCAAGTTGACTCCTGAACCATTTAAAAGTATGTTTTAACATTCATTTCTAATATTTTAGTCTGAATGTTGTTATAAGAAAATACATCTCCTCTAACCCATCACAGCAATTCTGTTGATGACCTTTCTGCCCTCCCCATGACAGTGGCTTAACTGTGCCTGGATGCAGGTGTTTCCAATATGGTGTTTGCATGCACATTGGATTTCTCAACAACACTATGTTAACTGTTCAGCATTACTAATCTCTGTTGATAGGTACTTTGAAATATTTTGAAGGGACACAACAGAACAATTCATTATGGCTACTTGTGCTCTAAAACACACTTTCTATATTTGTTCTTGTACTGGATTCTATTTAATTAACTTTTGATTTTGCATTGCAGGACTCTGATATACATTAGAAGGTCACTGCCCAGCCATTCATCTTTTAAAGTAACCAGACTGGTTATTTTTTCCAAAGTTCCATCAGGTTAAAACAGTTAGCAATTTTTTCTCCTTGCAGTGTCCCTTCAGCCTGGACCAGACGGATAATAGATCAGCATAGGTTCAGCGGCATTACAACATTAGTCATCAATTAGGTTTAAACCAGCACTGTAATATATCATTTATCTTGCCTGCCACAGCTCTTTTGAACATTTAATTTTTTAAGGCCTCTTAGGGTTTTTTCTTCCCCTTCTCTTCTGAACTGGCCTCTTGCCTTTCTCCTTTGTCTCCAGCACAGACATCTCCTTAAGGAACAATAAAAATTAGATTTGTTTGACCTGCTCTCAGGGTTCATTTCAGAGAGATGGATTTTAATAGTTGTGACTGGTTGGGCAGACAGCTTTTATGCAATATCCCAGACATTTACTCACTGTCTTTTGCTGAGCCCAAAGCAGGTGTGGTAGAAGGAGGTGTGCCTGTGTGGCACTGAAGAGCTCCTTACTATTCCCTTCACATGACACAGTACTCAGAGAAATTGCACACACAGTGGGCATCTCATTAGAAGGAACAGTCATTGGCTAGCCTCTCCCCATCTAATTAATAATAGCCTGCTTTAATCTCTTCTATCCTACATTTATTACATTCTTAATTGAAAGGGATAACTTTGCTCAATGAGGTCTTTCTAAGACGGCCGGGGTTGAGATGGGGTCTCTGCTCTTACACTACCTTCTTCATGAATATTCTGCTTCAGGCTCAGGATGTTTTCTCATTTCCAGATAGACCGAGGTCATGGTGAGAGCATGTGTTTGCAGCCACATTCCCAGGATTTGAATTCTGATGCAGCCATTTATGAGGTGAGCCACTGTCTGGATTTCAGCTGGTGACCCTACCTTTCCGATGCCCGCCTCATTAGATTAATAATTCTCGTCTCACATTACAGTTGCCTTTTTTTTTTTTTTAACAAGGCCATGGGTTGCTGTGGCATGCCTACACAAATCCAGATTTTTTTTTTCTTTGAGAGGTAGAGATGACAGTCTTGGTGTCACAGATAACTATTGAACATCTACTGAGTAACAGGCAATCTTCTAAGCAGGAAATGCAGCAATGAACAAAACAGACAAAACATCTGGCCCTTAGAGGTTCAATTTCGGTGGGAGACTATAAATGTAAACAAGGCACTGATCTGCTAGATAGTACTGATCGCTAGGAAGAAAAGGACAGTGCTCTGAGTTGACGCCACTAAGAAAGAAAGAAAGAAAATATTTCTCTGTAGTACCTGGCACAAAACCAATTGCCCATTCATAATTTTTATTCACACAAATCACTCATTTGTTATTTTTAAATACTTTTTAGAGTTAAACATCATATTCATCCCCCTTCCCTTTTCTTTCTCCAATCTCTCTCATGTACTCCACCTCTTTCTTCCTTTTGAAATCATAGCTGTGTGTGTGTGTGTGTGTGTGTGTGTGTGTGTGTGCTCAAATATATAAATATAAACTGCTCAGTCCATTTAGTGTTACTTGGCTGTGTGTGATTTCAGGGCTGACCACTTGTTTTACACATTTATTCAACATCTTTTGAAATGATATTTTAGGCCAGATGTAAATTTTATAATTGTTGGGCATGGTTTTGAACTATGAAGCATTAAATTGTTTCATCCATTCACTTGTTAATCCCCCAAGCCTCTCTTTTATACAAGGCACTTTGCTAAGAGCCAGTGTATGGAAATGAATAGGTGAGCCCCTGTGTGCCAGTTGCTGAGAGTCTAATGGATTCTCAGCTACAAAGGAAGCCAGAGTCCCAGAGACAAGATGGGGATTGGACTGGGTCCTAGAAGGAAGGATAAGGGGAAGGATAAGTTGATAGACCAGGCACTTGGCACAGCAGACTTTTTGCTTCTTAATGCTGATGGGAAGGAAGGCTCGCCAGTGATCCAGGCTACTGGAATGCTCACTCTGCTTTCTCAGCTGTTTCTTTGAAGCCACCTCACTATCCAACAACAGGACAAGAGCAGGCCAGACAGCTGGTGAGACTCAAAACAGATTTCTTTTATGTTATAGAAGCCCCCAAATTTCTTCTGGAAGAAGAATGAATTACCAGCTAAAGTAGAGAACCGTGCCATTGGCTGGAGAAAATGGATCAAAATTAGTTGGGGTTTTCAAAACAATATTTTAATGTGCTTAGAGGGTTCAGTTTTAATCTTGACCTTATCAAGAGTTAGATGCTGAATGTAGACTTTGAATAATGTATTGATTAGATTATATAAGTCCTTGCTCTGGGAATAATGCCACAAAATTAATTGCACTGGTGTTGCAGATGTATCTCAGTTGGTAAACTAATTGCCTGGAATGCATGAAGCCCCGTACCATGTAAATGGGAATGGCGGTGCACACATGCAAACTCCAGTGCTTGAGAAGCAAAGGCAGAAGGATCAGAAATTCACTGTCATCCTTGTCTACATAGAAAGTTTGAGACAAAGCTAGACTCTGTGATACTCTCCCTGTCTTAGATCAAACAAGCAAAGAAAGAAAGAGCAAATCGGACTTGTAAAGGTTTAATTAATTTCTGCTCACTCATATAGCTATTTGTCTAATCTCGGTTTACATACCTGTGTTAACCTGCCTTCTTTTGAGAGCTTTCACTCTGGGCATCTCACTTCTCATCGTGCTAGAGAATGTTTTGGCTCCAATATTCCAGCAAATGAATCTCTGGGTTGCTTTTTTTCTACAGTTATTTATATTCTTCTACAGCGTGTTAGACAACGTAATAATTATAACAGTAACTTTTCTGTATCCATACAATATAGCATGGGAACTGTAAGCGAGATAGGGCTGTGCAGGCCTCTGTTGTCTTGCTTGACAAAGGAGAAAAGAAAAACACAGAAAACCTTCATGGAAGCAGCCCTGGATATCCCTGCCCCTGGATAGTGGAAGCATCATGGGGCCCCTCACTGCACTGGATGGGCAGTCATATCACAGTGGTGACCATCCCATCTCCGTTTATTTGAAATTGTCCCAGGCTTAATGCTGGTTGCCCAGCACCTATCATTAGGTGCTGAACCAGTACTAGACAAATGTGGTTAACTGGTCACCTAGGATGCTGGATAAAACTGCTCACGTGTCACTGTGCATGGGTGCATTAACAAAGGCAGGGAGACTTAGAGGGAAACAAATGAAAGCCATGCTGGAAGCCTTTCGTTTCTTCCCTTTGGTGAAATGAAATGGGTCCTAGTGTTTTTCTTCAGGGATCCCCAGGGAGAAGCGAATAATGAGACAACACAATGCAGGCAGGTTACAGTGACCAACTCAGCCCTTCCTTTTCAGTCTGAATAGCTAGCTACTGAAGGAACTTCCAAATATTCTTTGAATGGTATTTTATTTTGCATCTCTTTGAAAGATAATTTTGCTTTGGGTATGAATTGGCAAGTGGGTTGTAAGACAAAATTTCCTGACCGCGCTTCCTAGAGCAGATGACTCTTTACCTCTTTACCTCTGGCTGTCTCTTCAAAATACCATGATTGAAAGAGAAGTGATGGAGTGCTTGTTTTGCTTGTACAAATTACCTTACTGATTAATTAAGAGAGTAGCGTTATTGTCTGCCTGTTCTTGAGAAGACTGATGAGCAGGCTATTTCCTCAAGAGAAGAGAATGATAGATGGGGGTCAGGAAAAGTGAAGAGGCTAAGGTCTTTTTTTAGACTTGGAAGCCTTTGACAGCCCATTTCTTTCTTTCTTTTGGGGGTGTGTGGTGGTGGTGGGAGATCTCAGTGCATCTCTTTGGAGAAAGGCTATGCCTGCCTCAGCACCTTCAGACCTCTGAGAGAGGAACGGAAGTAGTTAGTTCCCTAACCCCTGAAAAATGTCTTAACTCTAGGCGGGAAGGCTCAATGGCCACAGTATGCTGAAACTTTGGAATTATAGATAACCCTGGCCCTAGGACTGAACCATTTATGATCAGAGACAGATTACTTAGCTAACCTGACTGGCAGTTTCTTAATCAATCTACTTTTATTTATTTTGTAATACCATAGCGTAATGCTGAAGTGCTGACCACTGAGTGGGGGATGAGAGACCTCCTGAGCAAGGACCAAAACAGTGTCAGATCTGGGGTAAGATGCATAAGGTATCTGGGATCCGGCTTTTACTTCAAGAACATAATATATATATATATATATATATATATATATATATATATATATATAGTTATTTTGAGTTTTCTTTGATGAGTATTCATTCCACAAGATCCAGTGTCAAAATATATTTAAGAATAGCTCAAATTTTGTTCATTTATAGTCAGCAATATATAAGATAATGTGTGGTTTTCTCCATTATCAATTTTATTTGTGCTAAATCTGTCTACTAGTGGTGTTTGTTAAGAATTATCTTGGAGCTGGAGAGATGGCTCAGCGGTAAAGAGCACTTACTGCTCTTCCAGGGATCTTGAGTTCAATTCCCAGCAACCACATGGTGGCTCGCAACCATCCGCAATGGGATAAATAAATAAATAAATAAATCTTTAAAAAATTATCTAGACATTGAACCACAGACACAAGTGGTTCTCATTTGGCCTTCTAAAGCAAAGCCAGGGAAGCCAGGGAGGTAACTTGACATGAGTCAGAGCATTCTACCTCATTCTGGGTCCATTCCCTTACCCAAAGCCCCAGCCCTCTACCAAACCCTGGACTGACCTCTGATATTGCAACACACCTGAAACTTCACCAGACATAAGCTGGCCTCCTTTTGATGAATGTTACAGTGTTTTTTTAACCTTAATAATGTTCCTAAGTCCTCCAAATTCAGTGTTGGCCTTTCTTCCCTTCTTCCTATTCTAGTCTAGCTAAGTTTGTACCTTTATTTCCAACAAAGCAAAACTTGACTTAGTAAAAACCTTTTTTGAACATAAATGGGTGGAAATAGGGAAAAGAGTATTGAGCAAAGTACTTAACTTTTAAAGTCCTGGCTCTTCATCTGCAAACTCTCGATCCCAACCTGTCTAGCACGTTGAGCTGTCATGGAAAATTCCCTCCCTTTTCTCCTTGCCTCTAACCTGCACTGACTGCTTCCCTCCAGCTGCCACCACGTACTTAAAGCTTAACACCTACAGAATTCCAACAGTGAGTCCATGACATTGGAACGACCTGTCAGTGTCCCGATGATACATTTAAGCAATAGGATTTTTCTGAGAGTAAAAACTCATAAATGATGGAATAAGGCTAGGTTCTGGCCTGAAAGTCTGATTTCAAAGGCCACATGTTTTATACCTGCTAGTTGGAGAGAGAGAGATCATTTTGGTGGTTGTCTTTTTTTTTTTTTTTCTCCAACAAAGCACGGGAATTGGCATTCTTCCCATCACCTGAACAAGACTAATAGAATACAGCAGGCATCCTATACAAGCATACTGAATAGAGACTTCATCTCAACCGAATCTGGCAGTGATGGTCATGTGGTAGAGCTAGTAGGTGGTAGTGGAAGGTTTAAGCACCCAAGGAGCCTCCTCCTGCCCAGGACCTTCAGAAAGCCTTTCAACACCCTCATTTCTATGTGCTCTGACACACACATGAATTATGGGCCCCTTCCAGCTGCCTGCTCAGCCCAGGTCTGGAGAGGTGCCAGCCGCCGATTGGATCAGCTAAAGCAGCCATGAGGTAGTTAAGGCTGAGCGGAGTGCAGCTGGCTAAGAAAATGGGTAAATATTTTATAGACTGTATGGTAAATAATATATATGTTCAGAGAAACAAGGTGAATCTTTTATAGGCTTGAGCCCCTGTTAAGCCTGCAATTAAATGCTGGTGCTGGAAGAAGTGAAAGCAGGTTTCAAACCCTCCCTTCCTACTGAGAATCAAAGGCCTACCCGTAAATTCTCAGTAAGTGGTTCAGACAGTTCACTGATGCTGAACTGCTCAAATTGAATGTCTTTCTTTTCTACAAAGAAAATGCCTCTTTCTTTACTCAGTGCTACTTACAAAAGTGTACTCAAAAACACTTCATTATATTTATGTGTTTTAACCTGTTTTTATTAGAAAGTCTATGCAAGAACTTTATCTATTAGATTTACTTCTGTCCTCATGCAATTCCAGTAAGACGCGCATAGTAGTTCTTAATAAATATTTGCATTTCACTTGCTTGTTGAGGTACCACTTGGTGCCAAGCCCTCCCCTAGCTCAGGCCTTCTTAAGCTTTTCCCACATTTGACATCTTTATTGATTAAATAAACATTGGGAAATATTTATACAATAGTGCATTTATAGGTATATAAAATAGGTATGCAAGTCAAACATTTACTGATAAATCATAAAGAAACCTCTACCAAATGGTTCTCTGCTATACATATAATGACTTATGAAACTCAAGTAAATCATCAATTCAAACAACAATTTTTAAAATCAAACATTTGACATAATACAATCCAAAGTTATGTTACCTTGTCAACTTACATGAAGACTGAAAATAGGAAATTATTGAAAGTGTTTTTTATAGAATTAAACTACATTTCTATGAGCATAGAAAATGTTGTGTTGATAGTAAAAAAAAATAGAACCCCTCAATTCATAACATACAATTGTCTTGAATTTAAGCCAACATGTTTTCTGCTGTATTCATTGGCACTGCATAGTAAAATGTCTCTCACAGGGAAAAGTTAGTCTTTTGTACGCTAACATCAAGGTCATGGTGAAGTTGTATGATATTAACAGGAATAACTGCTGTCAGAAATAACTTGGGTTCATTGCAAGTAGGATTTTGAATTCATTTTTTGGTTGTTTCGTGTTCAGAAACATTTTACTGTTACCAAATTCAGTTTTGTGGGCCCATGTTGAGGCATGAGACACACTCTAAGAAGCTGAAAAATAAATAGTATAAGAATAACTTGAAAGATTTGCTATATACATGAAGTCTTTTGCTTTTATGTATAACTACCCTGCATCTAGTAATTTTTCCAGTATTTTCATCAACTCCTGTGACCTGCAGTTTAAGAAGCTGGGATCTAGGCTATAGGTACCATAGATCTAGAGTACAAAACCCTATGGCTAGGAGGTCAAAGGTAATCAAGATAATGAAGGTGGGGAGAGAAGTGCTGAGGAGATAAGTTCATAATAGAAGACATGCTCATAATGTGTTAACCAGGAAAGGGAGAGGGGGAAGGGGAGGGGGAGGGAGGAGGGGAAGGGGAGGGAAGAGGGAGGAGGGAGGAGGGAGGAGGAGAGGGAGAGACAGAGGGAGAGACAGAGGGAGAGACAGAGGGAGAGACAGAGGGAGAGGGAGAGGGAGAGGGAGAGGGACAGACAGACACTGAGACAGGCACAGAGACAGACAGAGACTACAAAAGACACACGTACATACGCACAGAGAGAGACAGAGACATAGACAGACAGTCAGAGAGAGAAAGAGAGAAACAAAAACAGAGAGAGAGGAAGCATGAGGGTCTCATTCTTCCCTTCAAAGGTACACTCCCAGTTATTCAAGCTTCACTTAAGCCAATTCTCTTAAAGGTTCCACCACCTTGCAATAGTGCCACAGACTGAGGACCAAGACATAAACACAACAATTTTGGGTAACATTTAAAATTCAACCCATACCACATGTATGGGATGGGACACTGGTTTAAAGGAATTACTGCAATCCTCAGGCATTTGAGAGGCTTAGGGGAAAGAATCATTATAAGGGTAGCTGAGGACAATCAATACTCTGGGAAAATATGAAGGCTTGTGTGATTAATCATCCATTTATATGGATCTCAGCAGTCCTTCTTGGCAGTATGTAAAAAAAACTCTCCTTTGCTGCAGAGGGTAGAAAAACTGACTCTCAGGCACCAAATTTAATTGAAAAGAGGGCAAAGATCTAGAAGAAAGTGAAAAGATTTGTTTTGTTTTGTTTTGTTTTGTTTTGTTTGTTTTTAACCACAATAAGCTAGCTGCATTGGAAGGAGTGCCCCTACCTGGGAAGGAGTGGAATGCTGAAACTTGGAGGAGAAACATCTAGGTTGATTTCATGTGAAAACCTGATATCAGACTTTTGTAGACAGTCATGGCTATTAAATTGCACATTTATCTTTGTTAAAGAATAGTGCACCATCTTCGCCTAAGAATGATATAGATGCATCCGTCTTACAAGGTAAAGATGATTCATCTACTCTCACCTAAAGCTACACACCAAGAAGACGCCTTTGCTTCTCTTCATTATCAACAGGCCAGCAATCATGGGAGGTCATAATATAACCAGGGAGGTGTCGGTACTAAGTTGCCAGAAATGATGTTGCACCTAAGAACCTTAAGTGGGGGGGGGGTGAGGGGGGTGAGTTTGAAGCCACACTTGGATCTGAGACTCTGTCTCAAAAATGAACCCATTTATGAATGTAAAACATAAATAAATAAAATAATAAATAAATGAGGAAGAAGAGGAGGAAGGAAAGATTACATTCTGAAACCCCCAAAAGATCTAACAATACAAATCGGCAGCACTGGGAGTGTATGCCTTGGCCTGACAGTGGTGTCTAAAAGAAAAGCAGGACAAGAAGCATTTCAAATGGTGTAGTCGATTTGAATACCTTGGGAGGGACCAGAGGAGATGGCAGTAGCATCCTATGAAAGGGATCCCTAAAGCCTCACCACAGTGGTTGCCCACAGCTGTTGAAGGAGGACTGACAGGAGGTTCATTGCAAATGAGAAAAGAGGGACAAAAAAGAAGTAGCTATATCTGAATGAGCTTGTAGGTAAGTCCAAACTCAGAGCACACACTGTTTACCAACCTTGGAGAAGATGCAGACATAAATAAAAGTATAACTGAAAACCTTTGGATTCTTACATGTGTCTCAGCTAATGGTAGAAGACAATATCACGGTCCTGGCTCACTGATATCTATGGGGAGAAAAATACCACAAATAATAGGAGTTACTTGGTGGCACATAGCTATTAGAAGCATGGTCAGGACGGCTCACCCCTAGGAAGCCATGAAAATGATAAATAGAATACAGTTTCTTTAGGGGAAATGTGGATCAATGCTGCTCAATCTATACTCAAAACAATATACAGTACATGATCAAGAGGCTCTCTATTTTCTGGACCTAAGTTAATACATGAATTCAGAATCCACTGACTAAAGAATACAGTACCCTATAATACCAAAGAAGTACACTTAGGTCATTTCCCCAGAACCTTCCCCAAAAGTGCAAACAGCATGTTATGTGAGTGCATAAGCATATACTGCGGACAATGCTTATGCAGGTGTTTCAGGGTCTTCTGTTCCCAGGTTCTGGGTTGACAGTTTCAGCTTGGAATGAGTATTGTCAAGCCTGTTCTGCTAAGTAAGCGTATACAGGACCACTAAGTAAATGGAATCCTGGCCTAGGTCCCTCTCAGAGTGTCCACTGGGTCCCAGCTGGCACAGAGATTTTAATGTATAATTAAAATGTATGTGGCTGGTTGTTGACCCTGCATTTGGTCCTTGGCTTGGAACTAACTATGAAAGTAGGAGATGGGAAACAAAAACCTCTTAAACTGATACTTTACTGGTCACAGGAGCAAATTAAAAACAATATTCCATCCCAGGAATATATAAGATGAAGAAAATTATAGTCATTAAATACCTTAAGGATGCAAAGGTGACAAACTCTTCCTTTTCCATTTAATTCATCTGTCTGGACTAATACCATGAGGATCATTCCTAACATCTGGTCAAGCTGTTGAGTCTGTGTGGGTCTCCCCACTCTTGTGGATCATTGGTCAATACAACTCACAAGGGCAGTGGGAGCAGAGACATCAAACAGGGGGAAGCCTTCTGAGTGTACAGTGAGTAAACCACATGAGGGTCCTAGTCAGTAGGCAGATCAACTTTACTTAGAGTGATTGAAGGTTATAAAGTTTTTGGGGCAGGGATATCCAGGATGGGCAAAGGTCATTGACTGGAAGCTTATGGTACCTGGAATGTCTCATTAGCACAGGAAATCATTTCAGATATCTCAGGTGCTGGCTCACCAGGTTTTCTCAGGAAAAAGGAAATTGGTCCTATAAACTAATTGAGGCTATGTGACATTTCTCAGGCAGAGGCAAATGTGGGGGCTTAGAATTCCCCAGACAAGGTCAGAGAAGAAGGAAAAATTGCTCATAAAGGGAGTCTCCCATAATGAGCCGAGCTCAGAAGCTATCCATAGGGTCATGGTAGACTTCGACCTTAACTAGCAGAGTTTTCCAGAAGTTTGAAAAAATGTTCAGTGAGAGAGAGCATCAGACCAAATCTAAATTTCTGATAAAACAGTTTTCCTTTCAGGATATGTTTGAAGGGGAAGTAACTAACCAGACTCAACATATATTGTGGGTATAGGTTTGTCTTTTTGGCGTGTATAACTTTATCTAGAACTACTATTCAAGGATCATTAAATGAATCATCAATAAATATTTGAGTAGAATAAATATTATGTCAAGTAACTCATAGTAAAGAGGGTAAGTTGGTGACGTATGATTGGATTAATTGATCCTATTATATATCATATAACTCAGATTTTCCACTGTGACAGAGGGATGGAACAACCACTTGAAGAATCACCAAGAGCACCAGGTTTGAGGTGTGGCTTTGCAAAGATAATCATAATATTCAAGAATGTAATAAATGTACTGAATCAATGAGACACACTTTGGTATTATGTCTGCATATGTTGGATTTGTTGGTTCATGAACAAAGGAGCGGAGGTTGTTCTTATTTACTATTACTTCTAATATCCATGTGGAGAGTTTGTGTCTCTTGTCTGCACTAGTCTGGACTCAACTGAATTGAGATCATATTTTCCAAAGGAGGAATCTCCCACCAGATACATTCTAAGTGTCCTGTTCAAAGTTCAGCTGTTGCTATCTTCTGGCCACATTGGGAATTTGAGTTTAACAGAAAGCAGGGAAGAAAAGGAATCCACACCTTAGACAAGTAATTAACTAGAGATGGGGTATCTTTTATACAACCAGGGTCTGAAGGGCTAGGTTTGATCTTCGGGGCATCCACCGTGCCCTCTTTTGGTGCTCTCTGTCATCTAGTCTTAGATGACCCTCATGAATGAGGGTCTGGACTAGCCTGCTTTGCCCATTAACTCTGTGTTAGAGGCGAAGAGTTTATAAAATGGAGAAGAAGATGTAAAGAATAGCTATCTGGGGGATCAATTGCAGCATCATGGACTAATCTGTCCTAGTCATCTTCATCTTCTCATAAGAAAAAGAGAAAACTGGAATCCTATGATTTTATTCCAGTTTAGTTGTACTTGGGGTCTTAGCCTGTGATTTTGAAAAGCACAGCTATAGCAGGTATTGAGCTGTCCCAGAGTTACCCTGCTTAGGAGTGAAGCTCTTGTACTTCCAAACACCAAGTGTCTAATGAGCATCTAAATGGGAAAATTTTGTAGCAAATGGCAAGATGTCTGTAAAAAGAAGAAGACATCTAATGGATTTCTAGTCCTACCAAGATTTAAATTTGTAATGAAGTTGATATTTGATATTAAAGACTTTAGTTAGAAGCTACTAAAGGTCATTTTCTTCATCCCAGAAGAGCTCATGGTACTGGGAGAAGTCTATGTCTCTCCCTTCACTAGCATACCTTTAGATCTGTGGCTGCAAGCAAAACTAGTCTCTGGACCGGACACCACACTGGACTCAGCATGTGGTGGCTGCAGCTGTTCCCCTATTTCCCCTCGGGGGGGGGGGGTCCCCTGGGGCATGCCATATTTCTCTCAAACATTCTTGGAATATTTCATGAGTCATTCTTGAAGCATGAAGTTTTTAACTCTTTTCCCGTGGAGGATTTTTTCCTAGCTCACTTACAGGTTGACATGGAAACTCACAGAGCCTCTCTAAACAGACCTGGGGAGATACCATTCGGTGGTCAGTAGCCTATTTGTCTTAGCAAGCCTGACTTGCGGAAACTCACTCATTTATTTGCTAGCTACAGAATGCATCACAACAAAAAGAATCTTATTTTATTGAAAAGTGACTTGGTTAGAGGCACAGTGTGATGTAGAAGCTATTTGCATTCCAAATCCATAAACCCATGGTGCCTGACTTAGTATACTTGATTATACTAGATGAGGAAATGAGCCAATTTCTTTGCTTTGTTAATGATTCTCATGACTTTACATAATACTTTTAAATTATAATATTGAGATAGAAAAGTTGAACTGGGGTGGCTCTAGATTCCTAATAAGAGAGTGAAAATCCACAAGAAAAATTCTTTGGAGACAAAACTAATATGTATCTCTAAAGATTTACAATTTTTCACTTCTGATGTTCTAATAGCCTTCAAGAGATTCATGATCACTTCTTCTATAGCAAAGGGAATTAGGACCCAAGGAACCAATGAACTTCCTCAAGTTTTCCAAGCTTGTCTAAATCAGCTCATGTAGAAGGTTGGAGGTCTTTTCACAATCCTTCAGTCTCTGGAGATAATTGTCATGTTTGTGAAAGGCTGAATTTCTCCAGACGTGAAAGCATCCCTTGCTCAGAAACAGGGCAGATCTTTGCATTTTCTTGGGAGGAAAGAGACTGTGCTAGCAGCTGTTACACCCTACTCCATTCCCCATGCCCCACCCTCTGACATCATGGGTGTACAGCTCATTTCTGGAAGGAATCACCTATATAAGATCCACCCAGTGGCTCAACATCATAAAAATGAGTCCATGCTCTGAGCCAGTCGAGTTAAGTCCCAGATCCCAAAGCAAAGCAAGAAGCCAATGGTTTCATGAATCTCAGGCCAGATACCAGAGCCTTCGACTCAGAGCTTGGAACCATTAAACATATTCCAGTAGTTCCATGTCAGTGACTTAGGATTATAGTTCTGTAGGATAGTCTTTAAATAGATCCAATAGCCTTGAGAACAAAGCATCAGTGCTTCGCATGACAAACAAAGTTATTCACGACCTAAGTCTTGCATCAGTATCTCTTTCCTTTTCTTCCCACTCATATAAGGTCATGGGAGTACCACCAAGCATCACATACCCCTGGCTCTTAGCAGAAGCTGAGATTTCCTGTTGGTGCTTTTCTTTGGTTACCTCATCACTGTCTAGATAATTCTAACCCCAGCCTCACCTTTCCTATGAGAAGTCATCCTGAAAGTTCATGTCAAGGTAAGGTGTTCAGTTTATCATCATGAATATCTGACATTGTGCTTCTCCATTTAATCAGCCTTAGGCTGTGAGCGGCACAGTCACAGAGAATGCATCTTGACCAACAACCACATCCCTGGAGCCCATCATGAACAAAGTATCTGAAGAGCTTGTGGATAGACACATCATCATCATCAGAGTGAGGCCTTCTAGGTGTGATCACTCAGAAAAGGTATGTCACGCTTACTATTCGACTTTTCAGAATTCTACCTTTTGAGTCCAATTTTCACAGACATCTTGAGTTTTATCCTTACATATTTTTTTTTGATGTTTACTCTGACTTATTAATAATCCCTTATAGGCAAAAGGTTTGCAACAGGAGAGAGAAGGAAGTGGAAATAAAATGCTATCTTACCCTGTTTGGGAGTTTAACAAAATATGTTAAGAAGGCAACAAAAACATTTTATTCATGGTTCTGGGGCCTTTGGAATATAAGATCAAGGCAACAAAAGATTGGTGTCTTTTACGAGCCCATTTCCTGGCTTATGATATTTGTGAGAGCTCCTGTGGCAAACAAGTTTCCTCAGAAGTCTTCTTTTGTTTGTTTGTTTGTTTGTTTGTTTTTGTTTTTTGGAGACAGGGTTTCTTTGTGTAGCCCTGGTTGTCCTGGAACTCACTCTCTAGACCAAGCTGTTCTCGTGTTATTGCTGAGGTATCTACAGTAGACACCAGAGCCTGCATTGGTGAGCTAAGAAATTTGGGTGACTCTTTCTAGTATGGGTGGCCAGCGTCTAACCAGTCAAGAACTTGCATAGAGCAAAGAAGATTGAAGATTGAATTTTGTGTCTTGTGGGCTGCAGAGGCTTCAATGCTGGTCTTCTGCCTATTGTCCCTCTGGTTGCAGGCTTTCATTCACACAATATACATCGTTGTCACCGTGGCTATCAAGCATCTAAACTCTAAACATCAGCTTCTCTGCAGGCAGCAAGCTATAGAGCCACACTCAGCCTTCTAACCATGTCAGCTTGAGCTATATGGTGACTCTCTTTACACACATGCATGCATACATATTTACACACACACACACACACACACACACACACACACACACACACACTCACACTATTTATCTATATATACAGCAGTCTGTCTGTCCATCTATTTGTGTTTTTCTGGAATTGTTTTTCTCTGGGCAATCATGACTTATAGAGGCCTAATGTCTGGCAAGAATAGCCTGACCTTGAGGAATGGCTAATGTAGATGACACATAGCTGAATATTACAACTTATTCCCAGCAGATGAAAAGAGGAAGCAATTTGGGTCTGTGATGTGCATATTGTCCAGATAATCATGTAATGTGAACAGAAGGAAGAATTCCAATTAGTAGCACTTTGAGAGGAATTAGTAGCTAAGACCAACAGTAGTCTTAGCCCCACGAGGAGAGTGACTGCTCTCCCATCTCTGAGGGGCCTGGCCTTTGGATCCTGGAGTTCTTGAAATAGGTGACACAAGCAGTATGAGTGGGTGACAAGTGCTAAGGAAGCAGCCATTTTTCTAAATACTAGGAAAATGAAGATGACTAATCACCCTAATTAAAATTTCTGAGGCATGTAAAGCCTTAAGCAACATATGATTATTTTCTAAGTGAACTACAGGTCCCTAATCCAGTGTTTGCAGACCTCCCTGACCTATCCCTGGCATACCCAGGATATACACCCCTCCATGATCTAGCTCAGGATCTCCCTCTGTTCTATGGCTTCCATTCCAACCATCTCCATAGCATATATCCCCCTCTGTATCTTCTTTATCACATATATTTACGCATATTTACTTACAGTCATATTGACCCACCATCATGCATTGCTTGTAGGTGAGAAAAAAAGCCTTGTGAGAACTATGTTCCTAGCAGTTGAATCCTCTGAAGAGTCCATGGAGTGGATATACATAAACCCTGCTAAAGCAGGAATAAGCCCCACAAGTATAAGGCTGTTACCGATGAAACACGGCATGCTATTTTAAAGAATACTTTGTTTTGAGTAGAAATAATATAGTCTAAAATGATGACAAGAAAGTTTACTATAGTGCATCATGGATTCGCCTGAGTGTTAACACTTTGATGACACTGCCATTTGGTTTGCCTAAAGCAGCATGACAAAAACACATGAGTAATGAATTGCTCTGTATTGCCAGGATAGAGATGTCACCAGGTGAGAAGAATTTTTCATCTGCATTCAGTCTACACAGCCCACCACCTAGTGAGATATTTTTATGTGGTGGCTGACTATGTTAAAAGTTTCTAAATAAGATGTTCAGTTTCAGGCTTCTGGAACATGGATGTTAATCAGGACACTTTTTTTTTAATTGGATATTTTCTTTATTTACATTTCAAATGCTATCCCCATTCCTGGTCACCCCTTCTAGAAACTCCCTATTCCTTCCTCTCTCCCACTGCTTCTGTGAGGATGTTCCTCCACCCACCCATACACTCCCAACTCCCTATCCTCAATTCCCCTACACTGGGGCATCTATCAAGCCTTCATATGATTAAGGATCTTTCCTCCTATTGATGCATAACAAGGCCATCCTCTGCTACATAGGCAGCTGGAGCCATGTGTACTCCTTGGTTGATGGCTTAGTCCCTGGGAGGTCTGAGGGGTCTGGTAGGTTGATATTGTTGTTCTTTCTATGGGGTTGCAAACCCCTTCAATTCCTTCAGTCCTTTTTCTACCTCCTCTATTGGGGTCCCAGCTCTCAGTCTAATGGTTGGCTGTGAGCATCCACCTCAGGACAGTGAATCTTTCTACCTGCATCTGGAGCTTTTTTTTTTTTTAATATAGGTGACAATTAGTAGAGAGATCCACAATTGGTCAGTGTGCAGAGTCCTCATAGAGGACACTGTGAAACACACAGTTCTAAATGAGATATCTATTGCACTCCCACCCATCTTCACCAAAAGGCTCAGGGATCATCTCACAGAAAGAGGTGGAAAGATTGTGATGGAAAGAGATAGTGATATCTGCAGTAAAATAGAATTAGTGGGACATGACAGAGCTATTGCACATGGTCTCACAACACTGGGCTGCATGAATGGGATCTATACAAAATCATGCTAGCCAAACTCTCAGCATGGGACTCATGAAGTCTTACCCATAGATGAGGAGCTACTGGAAACTGATGAATACTAGGGGAGAGAGAATTTGTTTTCTTCAGAGAAAAGGCTCTCGAGAGGTTACCTGTGAGTGAATACCATGAGAGGTGCTCCAGTGTATAGTCCTAAACTTGTACACATGTGGGTGTCACTAAGTAGACTCAATGTTATCAAAAAGAGAACACACAAAGTTTAAAAAAAAGATAAAAGTGGTATATAGTAAAGGGGAGGACTTGGAGAGGGAGTATTGTGAGAACTGTGGTTTATTAAAAAAAAGTTATATGAGGCAAATATGTTTTTGTTTTATTCTCAGATGTGGTCTATGGGTCAGCTTTAGATTTTCCACAGTGGCTGATTTGTTTCATGCTCTAGCATCAGTACAATTCTGCCAGCTAAACATAGTTTATGTTTGGAATTTTGGAAACTCTTGAGAAGGGATAAAAAGGCCAGAGCCCACACAGAGAGAGCCGTGTCTGCTCCCTTGGTTTTAGTAGTTTCTGCTGCTGCTGCTGCTGCTGCTGCTGCTGCTGCTGCTGCTGCTGCTGCTGCTGCTGGTAGTGGCGGTTCCTGCTGCTCCATTTGCTGTTTTAGTATTTTTGCTGAGTTGCTCGTTGGAGATCTCTTGCCTATAAGGAATACTGGACTTGCCCCTAGGAACTTGATACCCCTAATCAGCAGGAAGAAGCGTAAAAGTCCTATGCCCACTTTTTCCTCTAGCCTTCTTTTTGGTCTATCTAGTGTTGGGGTGGGGGGTGGTTGGAAGAGACTTGGATGGAGACGGGTAGTAGTAAAAGAACCCAATAAAGTAACCAAAAAAGTACAGTTCCAAGGGAGGGATGGGAGTGGGTTGGTCAAAACATATTATATGCAAGTATGAAATTTTCAAAAAAAATAAAGCAAAATTTAAAACTTGCTTAAAGTTAGTCATTCTTTTCACCACTAAACTGAAATCAAATCTTCTGGGTGGCCCATTTTGTACCTCTAAGCAGATTCTTTGCAACACTATTTTGTGGAAGAAATACATATTATTTTTCCATTCAACAGTAAGTCCTTTCCTTGGACAATTAACCTGGGAAGGTAGGTTCTCTGCCCACAAGTATCTACTACGTGACCTCAAGAACAGCACAGTCAATGTCGGGTAAATGTGATAAGATAAAGGAGTAGAGGAAAAGAAGGCAAATCTCATGCCAACAAAAGTCCAGCTTGTAAACATGTGGCTCTGAAGTAAAGCACCCAGGATTTCACAGCTGCATTCTAAACAAACTAGGAGGTAGAACACGTCCAGCTTGCCAAGAGAAAACTCAGGACAGCATCCTGGGGAAAGGGATGCTTAAACTCAGTCTTGAGGCAAGGCAGATCTTCATCCCATAGATAGGAGAGGCTTTTCCAGCTGAGGAACTGTAGTGTGCTTGTACATAGGGTAAAAGTTTGCTTTCAAGGGGCGGCCTGGTTGAACTGGTAAGGGAGGGACACAAATAAATGAAGATGCTGCTAGCCATGAAGAGCCTGGAACACCAGTGTGCTCAATTGAGGAACATGGGTTATAAAGGAGCTTGGTGTAGCTATAGAGAATTCTCTTTGGGAAGGGGTTTTGCAAGACAGTTGGACCATGAAGTCTATTCTCATGACCACCTCAATGAAAGCAGAGAGTAGGCAGTAGTCATGGTGGGATGACATGAGTAGACAGGTTCTGAAAAGAGAGTCCTGACTAGACGTCCCTCAGGACACACTTTATTCCTTCACCTATCTTACCAATCAGATCCACTCCCAGAAACAGAAAGCAAAAGCCAGGTGATCTTGTCTATGTCTCTTCCTGAAGGGGGCAGGATTTCCTCCCTCTCTTTTACTCCTCTCTTCTCTTCTTTGGCATATGACAAAGCCAGAAGGATGAATTAGTTATAGTGCATTTTAACATATCTAACTTTGGAAGTCTTGACAGATGGATGCCCTATAGGCCTGGGTAACCTGTCTCTACAGGGAGACACTGAAGTTCCTGATCATACCTAGGGCTCTCTCACAACTGTGGGGGTTATCTGTTGTCTGCCACAGTGTACTGAGAGTTCCCCTGAACTGAGTGTTCTGGTACTACTCCCTTTGGACTCCTAGATCTTAAGGGATATCCTGGTACAGATTCTGAGCAAATGTTTAGGACATGTGTGAGGGGACATACCTCGCTTCCTTTATTTAAACTCAAGTATCGTGTCTGGCATTGCAACTCCCCATTTCTCCTGCATCTCAGTGTCACCTCAGGCCACATTCACATACAGAATGTTGACTCTGTAAGGTTATAAAGGCAGGCAGACCCTGCTAGCCCAAGTACACAGTCTCTAGGGCAAGCTAGAATGTGCCTGTTGTAACCACACCTCCAGGCCTGGTATTAGACTCCACTAATTTGGTTTTGGAAAACATGTGGTTTTGTCCTTGTTCAAATATTGATTTGGGGTAACTTGAGCCTGGCAGAAAGGGTCTTTGCCGGGGCCAATGGGACTGTTTGTTGCCATAATGACATTTCTGCGTGTATGTTTAACATGGGCTGGCAGTCAAGTCATCACCTCCATTGAAGATTTATGGGACATTTTACACTTTGGAAGATATTAAGACAAACAGTCAATGACGGCTCAAGGCATAAATCAGGCTACTCAGGCCAATGAAAGACAGGTTGGAACTTTTCTAATTGCCTGTTTGCCCTTATGTGCAGCTGGGGTTGGGGAGGGGTGTTGGACTAGACAGTGGGCTTTATAACATGTGTCCTGCATTTATTTGACTTCTTTGGAGAGTGAAGGATGTCAGAGGAGAGAATACTTAGGGGTTAGTTGCTGAGCAGGCAGGGTTCCACAGCCTTCAGAATGGGTTTTACCACAAGAGTTCTTACTTCTGTAGATAAAAATATAGTTTGAGAAACTCAATAGTAAAGACCCAAAGCTATAACTAGAGAGTCCTGGGATCTACCAGGAAACAGAAGGGTTGCTCAGGTATAATTAGGGAGAGACTAGTTAATGGGCTCTTAACAAAAGTTTGAACACAGTCAAACCTATGTAGTAGGGTTGTGACTGTGCTAGAGGTAGCACCTGAAAAGACCAGAGCCTTGTTAGACTCAGCATGTGGCTACCTGATAGCAGCAAAAGTGGTAGGTAGAGGAACTCCATAAAAGCTTTGGTTCTGTGGGGTGGAGAGGGTCAACTTAGCCTCTCCCTTCTGTTCCCAGGACTTGGGCAGATGCCTCGTATTAGGTGTATGCAGTCTATGAAGCTCGACTCTCACTTTTGAAATGTAGAGAGTATATTTTCCAGGATGAATGGAGGCAATCCACTCAGTATCCGGAGTCTTGTATCCATTGCAAGATGAGAGAAGACAGAAGGTCCCGTCTCCCTGGACTTCCATCAATTGCCAACCTTCTGCCTGAAAATTGTTTTACATGTTTGAGCAAACAGGACTTCAGCAATTTCATTCAAATTTCTTCCTATGCTATGAATAAAGAATCCTTGTTTGCCTGAAAAGGGGAAGCCAGACAGTGGAGTTCACAATGAAAGAGTATTGACTATGAGATATATATTAACCAAAAGCATGTACACTGAGTCCAAGCACAAAGATGTTTTTGTATTAACTATTTATTAACAGCTGGTGGCTCGGGCAAACTACAACATTTCTCAGACTCTCTATTTCTTACCTTTAAAATGCTTTTTTTTTTTTTATCCTGAAGCATTATGGCAATGTATAAAGCATGCAGTACATTTAGGGCTGAGTGCATAGGTAGACTTAGTCAACAGCAGTGTTTCTCAAATGCAGAGTACTCCTATTCATCAGGATATCTGACTTTCTATTATTACATTTTTGGTCAAAATTCTACAAATTAGAGATTAGTTCCAGAAGACATATAACAATATCACCTCTTATCATTGACCTGGCCAAGATACACGAGATTTCATTATCTGCTTCTGAAAAATCCAGGTCAGCTATCCAGATCAGGGTCTCCAGCTCTGTTTTCTCCACATAACCATAATCATAGATAGAAACTTCAAGGCACAGGAACTTGTCCAGAGCCCCGGCTGAACTTTGTAGGTTCCTTTCTCTCTTCAGGCACAGGAGCCTTAGCCAAGGCAGGGTTGCCCCAGCTGTGCTCCTTGGCACATAAAACCCAGCTCCTGCCAGGCAAAGCAGAGAAGGAGTGGGCATGGGTGACCCATGGCATCAGCCTCCTCCTTTCTGTACCAAACAGCGCCATTCCCCTTAGGGCACAGGGAGACAAATAGCCAGTCTGTAGTACCGCAGCTGACCTTGGCCATAACTCTGTACCGGTTACCTTGGCTTTCACTGGCACAGAGAATGAAGTCATTGGAAGAGGAGAAAATGAAGAGGACCCCTGAACAGGCAGCAATAAAACATGCACCCCAGAGGTTGGAGGAGGCCTGGAATCATGGAATCCTAGGCAGTAACCTGTAAGAGGTAAATAACTTCAATAGTCCTCAGCTAGAAGATAAAATGTATGCTTTTTATGCACAGAGAGGCTAACTCCACATGCTACTCTTGTTTGGTAATTTTATTGAATCTGTGCACTCAAGGGTTAGGATGTGGAGTAGGAAAAAAGAGTGGGAAGCCTATGTTTTAAAGGCAGGCAGGGTAGGCCAGGGTGCTTGTATGCTCACTCTCAGGGGACCAACTCCCCCAGCTTCTCCCTCCTCCAGTCTCCCCTAAACTCTCAAACCTGGAACTTGTGCCTTCTGAGTCCTCTGGAAAGCTCTGCCTCACCATTCTTCCTGTTGTTCATTCCTGTGGATCATCAAATCTTGTTAATACACCACTTCTTCCATCACTCCCTCCTCTCCCTTTGCTGTTTTCCCTTCTGATGGCAGAAGTGCACTTGCCTTCATTAGAGTTTAAGCAGTGCTTCAGAGTGTGAGGTAGAAGCTAAAAGCTATAGATGCTGGAAGCAGAAGACAAATGGGAAATGGATGTCTAGAGTTTCCAGAGAGCTCTTTGCAGCTTCTGAACTTGCCACCTCTGCATTTCTTGTTTCATTTTGTTAAATTAAGCATTAGACATTTAAAGTGTGCAATACAGAGATTTAGAGTATATCTACCATAAACGCTTCCTGGGTTTCCAAGACGTTCAGTCACCCCATAAAACAACACCATTGCCCACTCTCTGTTCCCCACTCCCTGGTTACTGGCAAGCTCCAGTTTACTTTCTGTTCTGACACATTTGTCTATTATGGGCAATTATCATAAGTAAGCATAAAATCATTTGTGCTAATTCCTTTTACTTGGCCTCTTTTTGATATTCATATACTTTGCATCATGGCTATTAGTCTATGCCATGGATATAAGGCATTTCATATAAGGCATTTCATATAAGGCATTTCATATAAGGCATTTCATATAAGGCATTTCATATAAGGCATTTCATATAAGGCATTTCATATAAGGCAGAGCTTCTATGTTGATTAGTTGTTTGGGCTAAATTCCACTTTGGGTTCAAATGAATAATGTTATGATTACTAATGTTTTCAGTGTCTCTAGACTTTTATACTACATAAAAGTTATTTTTTTGGTTTAACCCACTGGGTCCCTGTCATTCTCAGCTGATCATGCTTTTAACTAATACAAGGGATCTAGCAATTACTACATTGAATATACTTCTTATATAGCTTGTCTAGAACTAGAGAGTTTGAAGAGCAGAAGGTTTTAAATGCTGTCATTTTCTTTCTGCCACGATTTCTGTGTTTTCTTTGGGTCCCCACAATCTTACCCTAGGACTTGGGCCAGGTCCCTGAATACCAAAGTCTAAGCCAGATAGTCTCTTGAAGTCTCTTAGGTAGATTCTTCAAAGTGTATTGTGAGTGGGCTCCAGGTTACAGGAGACCCAATGAAATGCAGACTCAGCATCCTTAAAGCGCTTGCTTGACCTTGCCTTCCTTTGTCCTTATGCTACAATTATTCCTTTATCTTCCTCCTGGCCTCTATGCATCTCAAAAGCTGCACATTTTCCCTAGCCTATTGTTTTAAAAGTGTGTGTGTGTGTGTGTGTGTGTGTGTGTGTGTGCGCGCACGCACACACACGCGCACACACATGCTAGGTGTCTGTAGAGGCCAGGAAAATTTTTGGATCATCTGGATCTGGAGTTGCAGGCAGTTGTGAGCAGCAGGAGTGCATGCTAGGAGCAGATCTCTAAAGTCCCCTGAAAGAACATGAAATACTTATAACCACTGAACCACCTCTTCAGCCTCTTTATGGTCCATCTTAAAAAGAGCACGTATCAGCTGTTAGAACAACAGACAACCCTTAGAAGCCACTCCTTCAAAATCAAGAGCCTAAGAGCTGGCTAGAGCATCCACTTTCATTCTACTTCTTTCTTCCCTATCTCCTGGCAATTTCAAAGACCTCTGTTTACTTGGCTTTAGTATCTAGGTTTTCTGATGAACCTATTATAACATCAATTATCATTATTATTCCAACGCCATCTCATCATCAAGGCACAGCTACTGCTTAGAGGCATTAAACAGACTTCTTGCACTCACAAAACTCTCAGTAGCTTGTGTCATTCTTCCTTCCTTACCCTTAAATCAGTCTGATTCTTAATATATACAGACAATATGTTAAACACTTGAAAGTTTAACATTTCAAGTTAACAACCGTTATTCTCTATCCCTTGCTAAGAATTGTATATATTCCTTTATATAGGTGGTTTAGTCCTCCAAGCTTGGGAAGTACTAGATCATGTCTTTTTTTTTTCTTTTATTCACTTTATCTGTGAGAATACTGAAACCTGTCAGACAGGCTGAGTACCTTGCTCAGTGTCTCCAAGTTTGTAAAGTGTCACTTGACATATACATGCTGCCACTTTCTTAGCCTCAAAATGAAATCCAAATACTTCCAGGTATCCAGTTCTGTGTTTATGAAGCTGAGTTCTTCTGCCAGCTCACTTGTAGTAAAAACACACTAAGCTGGAGTTCCCACCCCAAACAGGATAACACGAAGAACTCCAATGTTATATGTGGCATGCCTCAACAGTCACTAATTAAAATCACAAGGTATTTTTAAATAATGAGATCCTTTTAAAACTCTCCACATTTTTAGTAGTCTATGAGAGGTTTGTAGTAGGCTGAGGTGTGCAATGCCAAGACACTAGGTCCTAATCTTTGGAGTCTGTAAATGTTACCTTTACTAAGCATGGACTTTGTAGACATAATAAAGACTTTCGGTGAGGAGATTATTCTGGCTTACTTCACTTATACCCTGAAAGGAAGGCAGAGGGAGACTGGCTTGCAAGGCAATGAGGCAGAGGTTGGAGCGATGTACTGCAGCTCAAGAATGCTGGCAGCATTGAGGGGTACAACAGGTAAAGTGTGGGTTCTCCTATTCTCTTCTATAACCTCTGGGAAGACTTTTCACAGGTACAGCCAGTGGTACTTGCTAAAGCTGCGAGTGAAGGGAATTCTGTTGTATTAAACCTCCAAGGTATGGACATTGCTTATGGCAGCCACAGAAAACTGCTGGTCAGTCTCTGGACGACGAGGTCATTAGAATCCAGGACCACTAGGAAGCATACAAAGTAGGAAACTGTGCTTCAGAAAAGTAAGTTGGCTTGCGCAGGGCCATGCGGCCAGGGGAGGAGGAGCTGAGACCAAGGCCCAGTTCAGAGTAGAACTTTGCAGATCACTTTATTGTTGATAAACTTTTTATATTACTTTTGGTTCTCAGGGGAACCCACTAACATTTTGTCCCTTCTTTCCTTCTTCTGGATAGGCAGATTATCTGATGCCCTTGGTCACAGTTGCTGGGACTAAAGGCCTGCCTGGATTCTGTTCTGGGACCACCAGACTTTGGCCTATTGTGTGCTTCGATGCTGGTTATGGGCCTGTTGTGTGCTTCTATGCTGGATATGGGCCTGTTGTGTGATTCTTGCCAGCCTAGCTCTGGTACTTTCAGCTTATCAGTCTGATTGAAAAACATGGCAAGCCCGCCCTTGGAGGAAGCTGCCTACAGGCCAAGGTGCTGGCTCTGAAAGGCTGCATTGTCCTTATTTAGAACTGCCTTCCTTTGGACTAGCTTTGCTCTTGCAAAACATGTTTATTCTGGTTTCCTCTCCCTCCTTGGCTGCCTGACCAGTATAAACCCAGAGTGCAGCAGCTACAGCTTAGCCCTGGGCCAGGCAGGGTAAGCTGACTCTCAAGGAAGGGCAGCAAGGGCAGGAGTGCCTGTTGCAAGTTTAAGGTAGATGGGATTCATCCCCTGCCCATGTGTGTGTGTGTGTGTGTGTGTGTGTGTGTGTGTGTGTGTGCACTCATGTGCATGTGTGTGTGCATGCGTGTGTGTCTGTCTGTCTATCTTGTGTGGCTCCTGGGAGACTTCACTCTAAACATACCCTGGTGAGACTAATCTTAATGTACACAAAGAATACAAGAGCAGGAAGGTAGAACTTTGCTGTTTTTGAGCATAGTTTTAGCATAACAACAATAATGATAATGATAGTCTTCACACTGCAGGAGCTTCCTGTTATTAAATACTTATTATAAAGCTGGGTAGATGGATCCTTCATCAGAGCATTTGCATTTGATTCTCTAGAACTCAAAAAAAAAAAAAAAATAAGCTCTGTCTAGCCAATGCTTAAAATCTCAGTTCTGGGGATGGGGAGCCAGGCAGATTCCCAGGACTCTCGGGCCAGTCAGCCTAGCATACTTGGCAAGTTCCAAGACAATTTCTTTCTTTTTTTTTTTTTTTTCTTTTTGGTTTTTTCGAGACAGGGTTTCTCTGTGTAGCCCTGGCTGTCCTGGAACTCACTCTGTAGACCAGGCTGGCCTCGAACTCAGAAATCCACCTGCCTCTGCTTCCCGAGTACTGGGATTAAAGGCATGCGCCACCATGCCCGGCGACAATTTCTTTTAAAAACAAAAACAGAGGACACTTACCCTCAGGACTCCACATACAGGTACACACTCAAGAGTGTTCACCTGCACATGTGTGATGTGTAGAAACACTAACACACAGACACACACACACTACTGTAAACCAAGAATGCTGTTAATGATGTGTAGAAACACTAACACACACATACACAGACACACTACTGTAAACCAAGCATGCTGTTAAATCCTTTATATAACTTATTTCACTTCATTTTGGAAATGTGCTTTTAATAATCCTGTTTCTCAGAAGCGGAATTGAGGCTGAGATGAGGTCGAGGTCCTCAGTCACAGAGCAGCAGACTGAAATCAGGTCTTCTTGGTCTAGAGGTTGCTGTCATACAAAACACTATGTGGTAAGGGACTTGAGTCTAGACTTTGTGTTAGAACAGTTAGGTTTAAAGAGAATAATGTTTTACCTAAGGTCACTTCCTAACATGGCCAGTGTTCTGGGATGCCAGAAGGTTGTCCCAGTGAAACCTCAAGTTTAAAACAGAAGAAAGCTTGCCGCTTACCATACATAAGTGCTGTTATTTTTGGGCCTGGCATCCATCTTCCATGAGCAGACAGAGGCAGCAATAACTGGAGACCCACCTGCGTGGAAGGGGCTGGGATGCCTTCTTTCTGTGACTCTTTACAATGTGTTGACTGGACACAGCTCAGGCATACCTTCTTCTGGGAAGCAGCCTCATTTCACAGGAGATGAAAGGTTAAAGACTGTGAGATGTTTATTCAAGGAAACTGTTTATAAGGGGGTTGAGCCTGTCTGTGGTTTCTGACTGCCTGGTGACACACTATGAAGAATCTGGGTTTCTCTTCAGGGTAGAGAGTTCCTTCTGCAGTCCTTGTTCTCTCTCTCTCTCTCTCTCTCTCTCTCTTTCTCTCTCTCTCTCCCTCCCTCCTTTCCTCCTTTCCTCCCTTTCTCCCTTTTAGAGTTAGAATGTGCTAAAAATACTGACCTCATGTAAAGGAGAGAGGATGTGTATTTATTACTTTTCTCATAGTTGTGACAAAAGACCAGGCAGAAGCAACTTGAGAAGGAAGGTTTTTGCTTTCTTCTGTTTTACAGGTTAAGGTGCATCATAGCAGAGAAGTGACAGTGGCCAGGTCAGCTCCATCCTTGAGGCAAGAGCTGACGTTAGAGGCTGTTTAACATCTTGCCAAAGGAAGCAAAGATCAGCATTGGAACCAAAAGTGAACATTTCCTTCAAGGTCCACCCTAGTGACCCTCTTCTGTAAGCTGGGCCACAAGATGACATTTCCAAGAGTTTTACATCTTTCTTCAACACCATCACCAGCTGGGACCAAGTTCTCAAGTACATGAGCCTGGAGAGTGAGTGGATGGACAGGCAGATGGAGATGGGAGTATGGACTCCACCTTCAAACTCTAACAAGACAGAAGACTCCCAAGTACATATTCTTGGTTGTAGGGTAGGGAAGTTTGAGGAGAGAGCAACTAGTCAAACAAACAAAACACAAAACAACCAATCATTTCATTTCAGGTCATTCCCTCCCTCTTGGGATCATAGCACATTTCCCAAATAACCTTTCTTTAAAAAACAAAAAATAAAAACAAAAACAAGTCTTCTCTTGAAGACAGCTACCATTGAGCACCCGAAGAAAAACAGGCATAAAAATTTAAAAAGATGAGCTAGTAGATGGGGCAAGTGGTGCAACTTCTCCTTCTGCCTGGTGGACAGAGAAGAGGCAGCTCCTTTGAGGTCTTGTCAAAGTCTGTTAATTGGAGAGCTGGTTTCCTTCTTTTCCCCAAATGCTTTTGCCTTGCTCTTGTTCTGATTATCCACTGTTGATTATGTCATTTTAGGGATGTCACAATCAGATAGATAGATAGATAGAGTTACAGTTGGCTTTAGAAAAGGTTGTGATGACATTAGCCTAAAGAAATATAAGGTTCACTATCTTATGGGATCTCTGTAATATTTCTTCTTCCACCTCCCTATTACTAAATACTATAATGGCAATACTCACAGTAGGGTGTGAAGTGAAGCCATGTTGATTTTTATGAAGGTATGCCTTGATTTTTCTCATATTTATGATTGCATTATCATGGTTTTCTCCTCTCACAAGTACTATTGAGATCAATAAAACTCACAAACTTTGAAAAGTCAACAAACTTCTAGATAACCAGGCAGACCAAATTTAATGATTTCCCGCCTATTCCTGGAAAAAAAAAATGCTCCCAGTAGTCAACTTGTTATTGTACAGATCTTCTGCCCTGATTTTCAAAGTGGACCTCAAAGAATTCACATAGGGAGGAAGGGTCATGAGGTCATGAGTAGAAATGTGCTTGTC
This sequence comes from Mus minutoides, assembly GCA_902729485.2. Classification (NCBI taxonomy): domain Eukaryota; kingdom Metazoa; phylum Chordata; class Mammalia; order Rodentia; family Muridae; genus Mus; species Mus minutoides. Next base: position 1,227,154 of record LR749777.1, on the reverse strand, counting down.
CGGTAGAAAGAAATTTTCAATCCTGGGAAAACAGCTTCATCTTTTTGAGGTTCAGTTTATCAGCCCGTGAAGAAACTTCGATGTTCACTTCATAGGGTTGGAGTAAATCGTAATAAGAAATAAAACTGAATTCCATATACTAATTTGAACATGTGACTTGTGTCTACTAGTTGACTTTAATGACCTTTACACTCACGATGTCCTGATAAATGTTTTCTAAAATTAATACTGTTTTTAAACAAGAAAATTGAAAGCCAGAGAAGTTAAACAACTTGCCTAAAATCATAATGTATAAGCACTGGAACTGTGGCAGAAGTATTCATTCCAGACCTGGGAATGGTCTACTTTAAAGCTCACTTGCATAAATGGATATGCTCTAAGAAAACAAACCTATGCAGAAAACCCATGCTTCGTGAGCACACAGTAGAAACCTACTACACTGAGACCCTAGGATGCAGCTAGCTGATGGCCATGGGTTCAGTCCTTCACTCCTTTGGTCTCCAGTGTTCTGAGCTACAGAATAAGAGGGGACTTTCTTTCTCTCTTTCTTTCTTCCTTCCTTTCTTTCTTTCTTTCTTTCTTTCTTTCTTTCTTTCTTTTGTTTGTTTTTTTGAGACAGGGTTTCTCTGTATAGCCCTGGCTGTCCTGGAACTCACTCTGTAGACCAGGCTGGCCTTGAACTCAGAAATCCGCCTGCCTCTGCCTCCCAGGTGCTGGGATTAAAGGCATGCGCCACCACACTTTCTTTAACACATTAAAACCCCACTTCCCTCAGCTCTGATTTTCCAAAAGTGTATCTTAAACAATGCTTTTGAAGTAAGTGAGTTAACATAAAAATGGGAAGAATAAGCTGATACTCACTGTGTATCTATGACATAGCCTATGTTTTGGAGTTTATGGTCTCCAACATTTGGCTATAATTCCTTTGCCTCTTCAGTATGTGTTACTGTTCCACATATCACAGGTAAAGTCCATGAATCTTTCCTTGGAACCTGGGGTGGTTTCTATGACTTACTTGACCTGTGGCACGTGGCAGCGACCATCATCTAAAACCTTCAGGGCAAGAAGCTTTGCAGCTTGCTCTGGGTTTCTTTGTATGCTGTTTCTGCTTCTATATCCAAAGATTCGATCAGCCATGTAAAAAGTTGTCTTTTCAATTGCATGCATACTAAAGTTGCACAAGCTTATCTTGTTATTCTTGTTTAATAGTGTTTTGCAGCTATTTAAATAGAACTTATTTTTTAGTTAATGTAGGTAATCTACAATAATTTTAAGTCTATAGGAGAGAATCTATAGGTTACTAAGAAAATGCTACACCATTTTATAGAAAGACTAGAATATCTGGATGTTTTGAGTTTCTTGGGAATCCTTAGAACTGTTCTCCATGCTGACCCTTTGGGTATTTCATGTAGGACTCTAGTATTGGGCCGTGGAATGTTCAGGCCATGTGGTAATTCCATGTGCAAGATTTCTAAACTGGCAGTGCTAGATATACTCCAGAAAATATCAACAGTAGAGACTGTCTTGCATGATAAGCTCAATTAATACTTGGGATTATTCCAACCCAGCTGACAGAGCTTTAAGCATTGTCCAGCTGATCCAGGCAATCCACTGGATTCTGGGAGAGAGCTGCTGCTGTTGTTTTAAATTTGGGTTGTTTTGTTTTGTTTTTGTTTTCAAGCAGTCATAAGATAATAGAAACACAATACGATTGTCTGAGTAAAATTGAAGTCTTAGTCTATTTTATAGAAAGGATACCTGAAAAATCAGAAATGTTATGTTGCCTGAAAGAGGCAAAGGTCTTTTCTTAAGTTGAATCTATTTGATTTAAAATCTTGATTTTTTTTTTTTTTTTTTTTACCTTTTTGACCAAGGCATCTTCTGTTGTTCATATATTAGTAAAGATACTAGACTGAGGTAGACAACTAAACTATGGATAATAAAATTTGAGAAAATTATAAAATAAAAGCCCTGATATTCCTTTACTGAGAAACAGTTATATCAAGTTCTTACTATATTTGTTAGGGGTGTGAGGCTAGTAAGCATTTTTACCGCATCTGAGTGCAGCTTTGTCCACATTTCTAGGTCAAAGTATTGTGAAATGTCAACCAAAGTGTCCACTCCCTTCATGTCTCCAGAGCTACATCATTCTTGTCTTCAACTTTGCAAACGTCCACCTCTGTCACCCGCCACGTCTATCGTACTGTGCCTTAAACTCGTTCATTAACAAGTAACTTAATACTGACTTTAAGCAGCACAGTACTTGGTAGGGAGAACTCAGAAATTACGATCCAGATGACAGAGAGACATATGGATTAGGCCAGGAAGAAGCCAGTCATCCCCCTGTTAGGTCAAAACTGGTAGTCAGTGTGTGGGGGCAGTGCATGGGAATGGAAATTGAATTCTGATACTCTGTGGAGACATGCAGGTTCATGTTCATTTCTACCATGTCAGCCAACACATATCTGTAAGCTGCTGGCTCGCCTCCATGTCTCTCAGCCCTGCCTATGCCTAGGTTCTATTTTGTCATGTACGTCATGATGTAGCTGTTTTCATTCCTTCATCAGTAAACTTACAACCTCAGCTTCTAACTGTTCACTTTGGGCTCCTTGTACTTCCTACTGAATTCAAAACAAGGACTCTTGTTTTCCATTTTGTTAGTCTTTTTTTATGTTTTAACAAAAGCAAATTTAGCATAGAATAATCATTGCTGAAGATAAGAAAGGGAGCCGAACGAATAAGAAGCATTTCAGCTTTGCAAAACACTCAATTGACTCCCGCACTTTGGTTTAGGGTTTTTTTTTGTTTGTTTGTTTGTTTGTTTGTTTGTTTGTTTTTTGAGTTTTAAAGCCTGAATGGTCCCATAAACAGCTGAAGATGTGAACTGTGATGTCAAGCCTCCTAATCTCAGGGCAGTGCAGTTTGCAGAGCAGGCTGCCAAGTGCCTGCTCAGAAGGCTCCTCAGATGTTACTTATAACATGTGGCAGTTTTACACACACACACACACACACACACACACACACACACACTGCTTCCAAATACTAAGATAAATGACATATTTCTTTTGGGGCTAAAGAAGATAGAAATAAGAAAATGTCTGAGAGAATCTCAGGAGGAATTTTAGATGGGATGTAAGGAAAGAGGTGATGTTTGGGGTATAACTGAAGAGTGCAGATGCTCCAGATGCGCAAAACAAAACAAAACAAAAAAACCAAGGCAGAGTATTCTGTACAGGGAGATGGGATGGCATTTGTAAAGACTGAGACCAGGACAAGGTCAGGCTTGACTAGGTGCACAAACATAGATGTCCTCAGTGGCCTCTCAGAAACATAAGCTCTTCTCAAATGCAGTGTCACTTGGCCTCGGTAGTGGACTCCACATCCATCTTGTGCTGAAGAGTTCAGCAAGAACATGGCTGTCACACCCAGGTGGGAGTTGGTGATGCCCTCCGACAGCAACACTCTATTTTCAAGTCTGAGATTCCTAGCCACAATCCCACAGTGAGGAGCTGCAGTTGATCCTAAAACCAAGCTTTCTCCCACGCCAAACCATCGACTTGGTGCCAGGACTGGATTTATTACCTAGTAACTGAGGACAGAAATAATTGGTCGCATTAGTGCCTGGCAGCTGCTCTGGGGCTCCACTCTAGAAGGGAGTTGGGGACTAAAGAACTGAGACAAAGTTTACTTTTCTCAGCCCAGGTGCTCTCCTGAGGCCCGCCCAGCCCTAATGAACCCTGCAAGCCAAGGCCCGTGCAGCTGACAGGCCAGTTCCCCACTTGCAGAGGCCGGGTTTCTTTCTAACCTCTGAAAGGAAAACACTAGCTAAGGAGGAATGAAGAAATGGCTGCTCTAACTTCATCTCCTGCTGCTCTCATTTGATTCCCCACAAAAGCCAGCTCTACTCCACCAACTGAGTGTACAAAGGCGATCATTACCTGGAGAAGTCAAGCAATAAGGACAGGACAGAATGAAATCCCACAGGTCCTGGGCTTCCAGCTAGAATGCACGTAGCTGGAATGTTTTTTATACTGGATGGAGTGAAGGGCTTAGACTTTGGGGTCAGGTGTATCTGCATTTGAAAACAAATTCAACTACCCATTATAACTGTGATCTCTGTACTAGGGTCCACTCTGTGCCTTGGTTTACAAGAACTTTGCAATAGAGGGTATAGACCTCCTGTCCTCAGAGCTGGGTGCCCTCTCTAGTTCTGTTACTATCAAAAGGAGGGTTAACGAACTTCTAGCGTTGGTGTCTGTCTCCAAAGTCATCCCGAGCCTGTTACCCCAGCACTTGGGAAGCAGAGTCAGAGGGATTATGAGTTCATGTCCAGCCTAGACTGCATAGTAAGACTTCCTGGAATAAACAAGTAAGACCCAGTTACATGGCTACTGTGAAGAGATGTAAGAATTGTGTGTACTTTATGTATGATGACATACATAAAGTAGCTGCAGAGTACCTGTGAAAGTTGCTATTGCATAAGTACTGCTTTAGTTTCAGAATCATGTTTCTCGAAATGTGATCCAAGGGTATCATTTCCCTCCCTGGACATGGAAGGCACACTCCCAGGACCATCCCAACTTCCTGAACTTCAGGCCAAGCATTCTGTTCTAGAAAGATCTTCAGGTGATTTTGGTCCAATACTAAGGTTAGGCATTTCTGCTCTAGGCAGAAATTTTGAATACCTTTGAGAGATTTCACTCATCTGTAAATGTCTCAGCCCCTAAAAACTTGTTCACCCCAACCTGTGACTTTTCTAATGAGCTCCCCTGCTCATTTCTGGAGAAGAAAGCAATTTGATGCTCAGGACTTCCATATTAGATTAACAACATCTTTTATAGTTTACAGTCTTTCAGGCATGCTGATCATACTTCTACATAGATTAATATAACTCACCTCTGCAGTTATCTTTATTAGGCAAATAAGGAAAGCAACACTCCATGAGGTGAGTTATATTATCCAAATACTTGCAAGCTCTGAGTCATTGAGCTGTTTGTTAAGCAGAAATCATTAGTCTGTTTCTAGACTCAGTATGTTTTCTGCCTTGTCCTACTGTGTTTCCATGCCAGGAGGAGGAATGGGAGTGTCTAGTTGAAGACAAGCACTCAGGGACCATGTACAGGGTGTCTTTGCACATCATGATGCTCTTATGATCATGGAACCCATCAGTCTGATGATGCTCCAAGAACATAGAATCAGGAGGTGGAAACCACAGAGACACAGCCTGTGGCACAACAAAAACAGTCTCTCTTAGTGACTGTGTCAATTGTTCAGAACTTCCTGCCCTGTGGGCAGTATGGGTTGAGCAGTAGAACAGATGTCATCGGAAGAAGATTGACAGGAGCTTCTCTCTGTGCAGTGCTTTGAATCAGAGTGAAATTTAGTAAGCAAACCCCGCCAACCCTGGGCAGACTTGGATGTTTAAGCATAAACCGGAGATATTTCATTTGTGCACAAAGCAGACTGGTTTAAGAAGAAAGTGTCTATCTTACCATAGCCCCAGGATCTTGCCTGATCTACCTGGCTGAAGGTGAATCTCTCCTCCTCTGCACTCCCATAGTGTCCTTCACTGGTATCTATTTTATAGCATTAAGCATTTAGGCATGGCTAGGGAGGCAGTGAACTATGCGTGCATAGAGGCTGATAGAATCTCTTTGGATCACGGTTCTCCTGTTTATGTAAAACAGGATTCTTCACTGGGCTTGAAGAGAATGGATTGTGGCACACTGCACCTCAGGCTCCTGTGAAAACCATAAAAGGTCTTCAGAGGGTCTATTTCAGACTTCTTGAGAAATCCTCCTGCGCCATCGACCTCTAAACCTGTCCTTCCCACTGAAACAGACATCCTAGATGTGGCATGTGACTTACATTTAATTAAAAAATGAAAGGGAAATATATGAGTAAGAAAGATAGGAAAGGAAAGGAAAGGAAAGGAAAGGAAAGGAAAGGAAAGGAAAGGAAAGGAAAGGAAAGGAAAGGAAAGGAAAGGAAAGGAAAGGAAAGGAAAGGAAAGGAAAGGAGGAAGTAAAAGCAAAGAAAAGCAGCAGAAAGAAAACTTAAATAGACGGATGCTCTTCTCACTCCTTGCTGGCCAAATGCTAAGGAGTACACCTGGGCAGGTTCTCAGGTGCAACATCAGCCATGTGTGTGCAGGCTGATGATTTCATACTTGAGGGCTTGTGTGCGTAAGAATATACAGTAATCCACAACATGCTATAATGTGACGAGAGAGTGAAACAAGGAAGACAGACTTGCACCAAGCTTCCTGTATGAGACTGCTTGCAGTTCTGTGATTATTTGGGACAGTTGTTCACGGTGAGAAGCATGTGTCCTCTAGGGTAATGGACACTATACATCACACTGTACTCTCCATTTTGAACCTCTTGGATAGGACCTGCAAAGGCTTTCATTTACAGAGTACAGCAAAATCCAAAATGGCTCTGTCTTTAAAGTTACCGAGTATGGAACTTGTTCTATACAGGAGACAGGCTGAGTAGTAGTTTTTGAAGCTCTTAAAATCCCTTAGGCTCATCAAAAATGGATGCTAGGAACACACCGTTTTAGAAGTGTTTTTAAAAGCCCTGTGGGCTTGTATTTAGAGAACGCCTTCTCCTTGTAAGGTTTCTTAAAGAAGCCTCAGGAGACTCCTGCAGTCCTGGGCAGTGGTTCTCAGAGACTCCAAAAGTTTCTTCTTGTGTTGGATACATGTCCAGAGGCTAGCTGTGCGGAGACAGGCTGCTTCCTGGGAGATGCTCTTCTAGCCAAAGGAGAGTGGAATAGGAGGGGCAGAGTGTGCTTGGTAGGGATGGTAAGCACAGCACAACAGGACAGCATCATAAAAATGTTGTACCAGTACAGGATCCTACATATCATAGTCCCCCTGTTCTGATTATAGAAACCTTCTCTCCGCAGCTCACCCCCCTGCCCCTCCCCAGACCTCCCTGAAACACCTGTAAAAGAGGCAGAGAGCTTTAAAAAGAAAAGACAAAGAGAAGGTATGCTCAAATACCTTCGGTTATAAGATCATCTGCTCAGGCTTCATTCTTTTGGCACATTCTAGTGGGATGAGTACATATTCTGTGCTCAGTAATGCCGTGCAAAGGGGACCCGGCTGAATAAAACTAAATGCAGTCTCAGTAGAATCAATGGCAGTGGGAAAGACACATGAATCACAGGAACGCCTTTACATAGCTGCAATGGAAAGGTGTCATAGAAACACCCAATACTGCGAGCATCTGACAGAATCTGCTGTGGACTGAGATGGTGGAGAGGCTGATGAAGAGGTGGTCTTTATGTTGCAGAGAGAGACCAAGGAAGAATCTGTAGAGTTTTCAGATAGGGACTATAACAGTACAACACTTTAGATTTGGTAGTTCTCAACGTGTGGGTCACAACCCCTCTGCCAAACCTCCATCTCCAAAACTATTTACATTATGATTCTTAACCGCAGCAAAATTACAGTTACTAGGTAGCAACAAAATTAATTTTATAGTTGGGGTCATCACAACATTAGGAACTACATTAAAGGGTTGCAGCCTTAGGAAGGTTGAGAATCACTGCTTTAGAAGCAATAAAAGTAGCCAGGTATGTGAAATTAAGTGAAGAGAGACATGGGTCCAGTTGGGAAGAATTCCAGGATACAAAAGGTGTCCATGATGGGCATTCTGATCTTGACCCAGGGCATATAAAAAGCTTCTGCCTTGAAAGTGGAGGGCATACATAGAACTCATAGAGCTAAGAGTTTTTCCATGTTATTAAGAGTGATCCCTTCAATAACCCTGAAATTCTCCCCCTTTATAAAGTCAAGAGTTCTCTTCATCCTCTGAATGTGAATCAGAGTTATAATGTATAAAATGTGAGGGAAGTGACTCACTGTGACTTCTGAGATTAGGCTTTCAGAAGGCTGTCATCCCCGTGGCACAAGTTTTTGGACTGATTTCCAGTGAAAATCAGATCCTGTGTTGGGAAGGGACTCAAGCAATCATGCAGAAGTTTACATGGGGAGAATAGGAACTCCTCCACATAGCCAGACCCTGAGTATTAGCACTAAAAGCTATTGGAAGCAGACCATTCAGCTTCAATTAAGTCTTCAGATGAAAACATGTTGGTTGACATCTTGGCTGTTAGCTTCATGAGCCGCCCAAGCCAGAACCACTGAGCCCAGCTGCCTTAAATCCGTGACTCACTGGAGATAATAAATGTTATTTCAAGTTTTTTTTTAAAAAATATATTTAAATATTATTTTTCATTTAATTGACAATAATTATACATATTTAGGTGGCATGATGTGATATTTCAATATATACAGTAAAGAATAATGAAATAAATCTAAGTAGCATGTTTATTATCTGAGTTTTGTGGGAACATTTAAAGTCCTCTAATCTGTTTTGATTTATGCATATATAATTAGTTATAACACTATAATGTACACTAGATTACCAGCAATCTTTCCCTCTTATTGGTATGATAAGTGGACATCTCTTCTTTTCTCCTCTACTTCACACCATTTATTAAGCTTCAATTAAGTTGAACACTGCAAGGTATCTCAAGACATGAGAGGAAAAAAGGAGAGACTCACATAGAGAAACTTGACATCTGCCCTTCCACTTAAAGGTTATTGTACCGAAGGCATGTGTTAAACTTTCTGACATTCCTATTTTTAATTTTTCACATGGGATGATGTCTGTAGAATATATAAGATACAATTTGCCTATAAGTCTCAGTCTCCTCATTTCCTACCAATTTCATATTCAACCAAAACATGACCTTCTCAAAAAACAGTTTTCAGCTGACACTGAGTACCACAAAATGAGGTTTTAATCTCTGTGGTGGTTGGAATAAGAATGGCCCCCACAGACTCATGTGTTTGAATACTTGGTACTATAGGCAGTGGCACAATTAGGAGGTATACCTTGTTAGAGGAAATGCATCAGTAGGGAGTAGACTTTGAGGTCTCAGATGTCCAAGCCATACCCATTGTGGTATTCTCTTCCCTCTGCCTGCTGGTCAGATCCAGATGTAGAACTCTCAGCTACTTCTCCAGCTCCATGTCTACCTAAATGTCACCATGCTTTCTGCCATGACAATAATGGAATAAACCTCTGAACCATAAGCCAGTCCTAATTAAATCTTTTCCTAAATAAAAGTTGCCATGGTCGTGGTGTCTCTTCACAGCTATAAAACCCTAGAACCATCTCGCTAGAAGGAAAGGCTTAAGAGCTATTTTCCTGAAACTTCCTTGAACATGCTTCCAGAGAAACATGATTGATTTTTTTTAACTATAAAATTCTTTTTTGTCAATTTTTATAAGATACTTTCTTAATTTACATTTCAAATGCTATCCCGAAAGTTCCCTCTCCCCCCCCCCCCGCCCTGCTCCCCTGCCCACCCACTCCCACTTCTTGGCCCTGGCGTTCCCCTGTATTGGGCATACATAGATTGCAATTCCAAGGGGCCTCTCTTCCTAATGATGTCCGACCAGGCCATCTTCTACTACATATGCAGCTAGAGACACGAGCTCTGGGGGTTCTGGTTAGTTCATATTGTTGTTCCTCTTACAGGGTTTCAGACACCTTCAGCTCCTGGGGTTCTATCTCTAGTTTCTCCAATGTGGGCCCTGTGCTCCATCTTACAGATGATTGTGAGCATCCAATTCTGTATTTGCCAGGCACTGACATAGCCTCACACAAGACAGCTATATCAGGGTCCCTTCAGCAAACTCTTGCTGTCCTATGCAATAGTGTCTGAGTTTGGTGACTGATTATGGGATGGATCCCCCGGTGGGGTAGTCTCTGGATGGTCCATCCTTTTGTCTTAGCTCCAAATTTTGTCTCTGTAACTCCTTTCATGGGTATTTTGTTTCCTATTCAAGGAGGAATGAAGTATTCACGTGCTGGTCTTCCTTCTTGATTTTCTTGTGTTTTGCAAAATGTATCTTGGGTATTCTAAGTTTCTGGGCTAATATCCACTTATCAGTGAGCGCATATCCAATAACTTCTTTTGTGATTGGGTTACCTCACTAAGGATGATATACTCCAGATACATCCATTTGCCCAAGAATTTCATAAATTCATTTTTTTAATAGCAGAATAGTACTCCATTGTGTAAATGTACCACATTTTCTGTATCCATTCCTCTGTTGAAGGACATCTGGGTTCTTTCCAGTTTCTGGCTATTATGAATAAGGCTGCTATGAACATAGTGGAGCATGTGTCCTTTTTACCAGTTGGAACATCTTCTGGGTATATGCCCAGGAGAGGTATTGCTGGATCCTCTGGTAGTACTATGTCCAATTTTCTGAGGAAATGCCAGACTGACTTCCAGAGTGGTTGTACCAACTTGCAATCCCACCAGCAATGGAGGAGTATTCCTCTTTCTCCACATCCTCGCCAGCATCTGCTGTCCCCTGAATTTTTGATCTTAGCCATTCTGACTGGTGTGAGGTGGAATCTCAGTGTTGTTTTGATTTGCATTTCCCTGATGATTAAGGATGTTGAACATTTTTTCAGGTGTTTCTCAGCCATTCAGAATTCCTCAGTTGAGAATTCTTTGTTTAGCTCTGTACCCCATTTTTAATGGGGTTATTCGTTTGTCTGGAGTCCAGCTTCTTGAGCTCTTTGTAGATGTCGGATATTAGCCCCCTATCAGATTTAGGATTGGTAAAAATTCTTTCCCAATCCTTTGGTGGCCTTTTTGTCTTATTGACAGTATCTTTTGCCCTACAGAAGCTTTGTTATGTTATAAGGTCCCATTTGTCGATTTTTTATCTTACAGCACAGGCCATTGCTGTTCTGTTTAGGAATTTTTTCCCCTGTGCCCATACCTTCGAGGGTTTTCCCCACTTTCTCCTCTATAAATTTCAGTATCTCTGGTTTTATGTGGAGGTCTTTGATCCACTTAGATGTAAGCTTTGTACAAGGGAGATAAGAATTCACATTCTTCTGCATGATAACCGCCAGTTGTGCCAGCACCATTTGTTGAAAATGCTGTCCTTTTTCCACTGGATGGTTTTAGCTCCCTTGTAAAAGATCAAGTGACCATAGGTATGTGGATTCATTTCTGGGTCTTCAATTCTATTCCATTGATCTATCTGTCTGTTGCTGTACCAGTACCATGCAGTTTTTATCACAATTGCTCTGTAGTACAGTTTGAGATCAGGCATGGTGATTCCACCAGAGGTTCTTTTATTGTTAAGAATAGTTTTTGCTATTTTAGGTTTTTTATTATTCCAGATGAATTTGCAAATTGCCCTTTCTATCTCAGTGAAGAATTGAGTTGCAATTTTGATGGGGAGTGCATTGAGTCTGTAGATTGCTTTAGGCAGGATAGCCATTTTTACTATATTAATCCTGCCAATCCATGAGCATGGGAGATCTTTTCATCTTCTGAGATCTTCTATTTCTTTCTTCAGGGACTTGAAGTTCTTGTCATACAGATCTTTCACTTCCTTAGTTAGAGTCACACCAAGGTATTTTATAGTATTTGTGACTATTGTGAAGGGTGTTGTTTTCCTAATTTCTTTCTCAGCCCTTTTATCCTTTGTGTAGAGAAAGGCCATTGATTTGTTTGAGTTAATTTTATATCCAGCTACTGCACGGAAGCTGTTTATCAGGTTTAGGAGTTCTCTGGTGGAATTTTTGGGGTGCCTTATATATACTATCATATCATCTGCAAACAGTGATATTTTAACTTCTTCCTTTCCAATTTGTATCCCCTTGATCTCCTTTTGTTGTCGAATTGCTCTGGCTAGGACTTCAAGTACTATATTGAATAGGTAGGGAGAAAGTGGGCAGCCTTGTCTAGTCCCTGATTTTAGTGGGATTGCTTCAAGTTTCTCTCCATTTACTTTGATATTGGCTACTGGTTTGCTTTATATTGCTTTTATTATGTTGAGGTATGGGCCTTGAATTCCTGATATTATTTCCAAGACATTTATCATGAAAGGTATTGGATTTTGTCCAATGCTTTCTCAACATGTAACAAGATGATCATGTGGTTTTTGTCTTTGAGTTTGTTTATATAGTGGATTACGTTGATGGATTTTGGTATATTAAACCATCCCTGCATCCCTGGGATGAAGCCTACTTGGTCATGACGAATGATCATTTTTATGTGTTCTTGGATTCAGTTTGCGAGGATTTTATTGAATTTTTTGCATTGATATTCATGAGGGAAATTGGTCTGAAGTTCTCTTTCTTTTTTGGATTTTTGTGTGGTTTAGGTATCAGAGTAATTGTGGCTTCATAGAATAAATTGGGTAGAGTACGTTCTGTTTCTATTTTGTGGAATAGTTTGAGGAGAGTTAGAATTAGGTCTTCTTTGAAGGTCTGATAGAACTCTGCACTAAACCCATCTGGTCCTGGGCTTTTTTTGGTTGGGAGACTATTGATGACTGCTTCTATTTCTTTAGGGGAAATGGGCCTGTTTAAATCGTTAATCTGATCCTGGCTTAACTTTGGTACCTGGTATCTGTCTAGGAAGTTGTCCATTTCATCCAGGTTTTCTAACTTTGTTGTGTATAGCCTTTTGTAGTAGGATCTGGTGATGTTTTGGATTTCCTCAGGATCTGTTGTCATATCTCCTTTTTCATTTCTGATTTTGTTAATTAAGATACTGTCACTGTGCCCCCTAGTGAGTCTGGCTAAGGGTTTATCTATCTTGTTGATCATCTCAAAAAAACAACTCCTGGTTTGATTGATTCTTTAAATAGTTCTTTTTGTTTCTACTTGGTTGATTTCAGCCCTGAGTTTGATTATTTCCTGCCATCTACTCCTCTTGGGTGAATTTGCTTCCTTTAGTTCTAGAGCTTCCAGGTGTGCTGTCAGGCTGCTAGTGTATGTTCTCTCTAGTTTCTTTTTAGAGGCACTCAGGGCAATGAGTTTTCCTCTTAGGAATGCCTTCATTGTGTCCCATAAGTTTGGGTATGTTGTGGCTTCATTTTCATTAAACTCTAGAAAATCTTTAATTTCTTTCTTTATTTCATCCTTGACCAAGGTATCATTGAGTAGAGTGTTGTTCAATTTCCATGAGAATGTTCACTTTCTATTATTCATGTTGTTATTGAAGATCAGCCTTAGTCCATGATGGTCAGATAGGGTGCGTCGGATAATTTCTATATTTTTGTATCTGTGGAGGCCTGTTTTGTGACCAATTATATGGTCAGTTTTGGAAGAGGTACCATGAGGTGCTGAGAAGGTATATCCTTTTGTTTTAGGATAAAATGTTCTGTAGACATCTGTTATATCCATTTGTTTCATGACTTCTGTTAGTGTCCATGTGTCTCTGTTTAGTTTCTGTTTCCAGGATCTGTCCATTGGTGAGAGTGGGGAGTTGAAGTCTCCCACTATTATTGTGTGAGGTACAATGTGTGCTTTGAGCTTTACTACAGTTTCTTAAATGAATGTGGCTGCCCTTGTATTTGGAGCATAGTTATTCAGAATTGAGAGTTCATCTTGGTTGATTTTACCTTTGATGACTATGAAGTGCCCCTCCTTGTCTTTTTTTATAACTTTGGGTCGAAAGTCACTTTTATCCAATATTAGAATGGCTGCTCCAGCTTTTTTCTTCGGACCATTTGCTTGGAAAATTGTTTTCCAGACCTTCACCCTAAGGTAGTGACTGTCTTTTTCCTTAAGATGGGTTTCCTGTAAGCAGCAAAACGTTAGGTCCTGTTTGTGTAGCCAGTCTATTAGTCTATGTCTTTTTATTGGGGAATTGAGTTCATTGATGTTAAGAGAAATTAAAGAAAAGTAGTTGTTGCTTCCTGTTATTTTTGTTGTTAAAGTTGGGATTCTCTTCTTGGGGCTGTCTTCTTTTAGGATTATTGAAGGACTACTTTTTCGTTTTTTCTAGGGTGTAGTTTCCGTCCTTGTTTTGGTGGTTTCCCTTTATTATCCTTTGAAGGGCTGGATTCATGGAAAGATATTGTGTGAATTTGGTTTTATCATGGAATGCTTTGATTTCTCCATCTATCGTAACTGAGAGTTTTGCTGGATATAGTAACCTGGGTTGGCATTTGTCTTCTCTTAGGGTCTGTATAACATCTGTCCAGGATCTTCTGGCTTCCATAGTCTCAGGTGAGAAGTCTGGTGTAATTCTAATAGGCCTGCCTTTATATGTTACTTGACCTTTTCCCTTATTGCTTTTAATATTTTATCTTTATTTAGTGAATTTGTTGTTCTGATTATTATGTGTTGGGAGGAATTTCTTTTCTGGTCCAGACTATTTGTAGTTCTGTAGGCTTCTTGTATGGTCATGGGCATCTCTTTCTTTAGGTTTGGGAAGTTTTCTTCTATTATTTTGTTGAAGATATTTGCTGGCCCTTTAAGTTGAAAATCTTTTTCATCTACTCCTATTATCGGTAGGTTTGGTCTTCTCATTGTGTCCTGGATTTCCTGGAAGTTTTGAGTTAGGAGCTTTTTGTATTTTGCATTTTCTTTGAATGTTGTGCTCATGTTCTCTATGGAATCTTCTGCACCTGAGATTCTCTCTTCCATCTCTTATATTTTGTTGCTGATGCTCACATCTATGGTTCCTGATTTCTTTCCTAGTGTTTCTATCTCCAAAGTTGTCTCACTTTGGGTTTTCTTTATTGTTTCTATTTCCCTTTTTAGGTCCTCAATTCCATTACCTGTTTGGTTGTGTTTCTTATAGTTCTTTAAGGGATTTTTATGCTTCCTCTTTAAGGGCTTCTACCTGTTTAGCAGTGTTCTCTATTTCTTTAAGTGAGTTATTAATGTCCTTCTTAATGGCCTTCTTAATGTCCTCTACCAGCACCATGAGATATGATTCTAAATCTGAGTCTTGCTTTTCAGGTGTGTTGGGGTATCCAGAACTGGCTGAGGTGGGAATGTTGGGTTCTGATGAAGGTGAGTGGTCTTGGTTTCTGTTATTAAGATTCTTACGTTTGCCTTTCGCCATCTGGTAATCTCTGGAGTTGGTTGTTATAGTTGCCTCTGGTTGGAGCTTGTTCCTCCTGTGATTCTGTTGGCCTCTGTCAGCAGTCCTGGGAGCCCAGCTCTCTCCTGAGTCTCAATGGTCAGAGTAGTCTCTGCAGGTGAGCTCTCCTCTTGCAGGGAATGTGCATGGAGTTTTGGTGTTCAGACCTGCCTCTTGAGTAAAGTTGAAGGCCCTATATAGGCCTGTCCTAGAAGATGTGTTGCCTCTGTGGTCTGCACACTCACCTGCACAGACTGGTCTATGAGGGATCCAGGACCCAAGTTGGCTCCCTCACGAGCTCAGACAGGCAAAACTCTCTTGGGCAGACACCTCTCCTCAGGCCGGGAAGGTGCATGTGCCTGGAACATGTGCCGGGAAGATGTCTGGACCCTGAAACTGGGTCTGTCCCAGAAGCTGTGTCGTTTCTGCAGTCCGCACTTTCACCTGCACAGACTGTCTCTGTGGGACTCTTTGCAGTCCGATAGTTGACCTGAGCAGACTGGTCTCTGAGGGACCCAGGACCCAGGTTCGCTCCCTCCCAAGGTCCGGCAGGCAAAGCCCTCCAGGGCAGACACCTCTTCTCAGGCTGGAAAGGTGCCCAGATGTCTAGTGCCCGAAACTGGGCCTATCCCAGAAGCTGTGCTGCTTCTGAGGTCTGCTCAGTCACTGTTTCCAGTCAGTGAGCTGACCTGCGCAGACTTGCTACTCTTGGGCTCTGGAGCATTAGATAAAAGAAGTGTTACTTATATACAGGCCTTCAATACTGTGGCTATCAATCTGATATTTGTAATCAAAGGGTGGGAAGTCATGGGTGCTGATGGAAATATGATGAACAAAGAAATGGTTCACATTCTGCTAGGACAAATTCCATGATCCTGTTCAGAATTCATTGTAATTAAAGCTTATGAGTTATTTGCTTCTGGAAGTTTCTATTTAGTAGTTTTAGTCTTTAGTTGGTCCTTGCTCAGTGAAAACAAAGCCATAGATAAGGAGATTTGGCTCAGTTTAACCAACAGCATCAAAGAGGGAATGGCTCTGTCCAAGTATAAGCAGACATATAAGGAGCTAGTCCGAGCTTTAGCCATGAAGAATGTCATTTCCCAAACACTGAATGCTTCTTTTACTTGATCTTCTATAGAAGAGCTGTATCTTCTCTGAAGCTGCCTCCAGTGATACAAAACATGGAAGAGATGAGCACTGAGAAAACAGCTCAACAGAGATTCTCTCTTGAAAGCACTTCTAGGAGGTGAATGTGGGGAGCAGATACTATGGCTCAGCACTCCTCAGGAACCTGTGAAGTGTATTTCTGTCTGCCAAGACAGCCACTTCCCTATCTCCCCATGCCTCTGTCTAACGAGGCATCTCCTATCCAGATGAATCTATTGTGTGTAGCAAAGCTACCCGCCTCTTTTAGCCTGCCAGACCACTCCCCTGCTAGCCTAAAGGCCTAGGCCCTTGCAGTTTACAGGTCCTAGGCACGTGTTCCCTTTATAATCTGAAAGTCACCCCCAAGGAATTTTTTCTCTCTGCTCCCAAGAGGTCAGTCTGCCGTGGCAGCTTTGAATTCCCCACATGCCTCTGGCTATTCTCTCTCTAGATATCTAGGACAAAACCTTCTCCCATCCATGGACCAGTCTAGTTCAGTGGTTTTACTATGCCCTCATAAGCAAGAGTATAGTGGAACAGCACACTGAGTGCCAAGGCTGCCTGGAAGGTCAGAGAGAAGAGCAAAACAAGAGAAAACCAAGAGGATTTTATATGACAGCAGCGGGGTAGGTATTTGAACTGATACAAGTTGTTCGGATTGACCAAGATCTAGATAACCTTGCTAAAGTTAGCTGACCTTTGAGGGTAGATTAAGGGAGATTCCTGTAAACAGAAACTTCCAATCTTACCAGGTGAGAATAAGACCACTACCATAATTTCCAGAGCAGGCTTTATTAAAGTTCAGAATCTTTAATAACAAAGCTGGCCAGGAAGATGGATACCAACCAGGTCCATACCTGAGATTCACAGAGAGTCACTGAGAATTACTTTAGTTGGGTACTTGTAAAGGCAAAACCCACAAGGCTGCATACTTCCCGCCAACATCCAATCTAGGGCAAGCATACATCCTGATGTACTTCCTGCCTATATACTGCCTGCTTACTTGCTATGTGACACATCCTGTGCAGTTGGGACAACCAACCTTGTTTATAGAAGTAGAAACACTCGGCTTGTTATCTTACATGAACAGTTCCCAGCATTCCAGGAAGTTGTCTTTGGGCAAGTGTTAGAGGCATTTGCTTCAAAGATCTCTTAAACACAGTCATTTAAAACTTAAAAGATAACTTTAGTCCTCACAAAACCTGCCCTCAGGCCTCTGTTTACCCAATAACATTTCATGTTTACCATATTGGGGGCTGCTATGGACCTTGCTGGCCTTTTGCTTTGGTCCCTGTTCAGCCTGCACACCCAGACAGTTAGAGGTCATACTGGAGGAAGGATGGAGGCAGAGAGGGGGAGAGAGAGAGAGAGAAGTCTGTTGTCCCTGCTCTCACACCTGATAGTGGAACAATAATCTACAGGGAGAACCAGGCACTGAGGACTCTCTCTGTGGTTGGTCCTGTGCATACCCCATCTGAACGATGGAGGGAAGAAAAAGCAGAATTTTTAATGGCATTTTTCTTTATAAAGGTTGCTTTAGGGAGCCAAGTATTAATCAAGTGCTTCATTGTGAGAGGGCTGTGTGGTAAACTCCCTTGTTTTCAACAGATGTTGAAGCAGTTTGAGCCAGAATTCAGGAAAATTGGTCTCCCTCCATACCCACCCTAGCCCCAGGGGCTGTGATAAAGTTGATTAAACTAGATTCAGGTCAAGCCCCTGGGCTCTGGTGACCTCACAGAAAGCTCAGGATTGACTGCATCTGAAACAGAAATGGTGCCTGCAGAGTGTCTGCCATAAGAGACAGGGGTGAGGAGCCCTCACGGAGTTGGCAGAAGCTGTGCACAGGAGGGTCCAGGTACTAAGAGCTAAGTTGTTGCTCTTGGCATGAATGAACTGTATCGCTATGCTTATTTCCTGGAGAAAGTCACGGTCACTCTACCGCACTCCTGGATATACGGTCCTTATTTAGAACTAAAATATTCATTGGTGCAACATCCTTGCTTTGGACCTTTTTTTGTGGTAGTGTTTTCCCCTATAGCCACAATGAATGAGATGTCTCACCTCCGGAAATGGTTTGTATTTAACAAAGCATACTAGTTGTCACATCCATGGGCTATCCAGGAATGGGACAGCCATTCTCTGGGGTCTCAGTTAAAGACATACAAGCCTTAAGGATCTGTGTACTCAGGTAAATCTAAGTTCTGGAGTCAGAGAGCTAGGCCCAACTCCATGAGATCCAGCTGTAAGGCATTTTCTCAATTAGTGATCAAGGGTGGGGGGAACCAGTGATGGTGGTGCTATCCCTGGACTGGTAGTCCTGGGTTCTCTTAAGAAAGCAAGCTAAGCAAGCCAGGGGAAGCAAGCCAGTATGTATCATCCCTCTGTGGCCTCTGCATCAGCTCCTGCTTCCTGACCTGCTTGAATTCCATTCCTGACTTCCTTGGTGATGAACAGCAGTCTGGAAGTGTAAGCTGAATAAATCCCTTCCTCCCCAACTTGCTTCTTGGTCATGATGTTTTGTGCAGGAATAGAAACCCTGACTAAGACAGATGGAAAAGATCGTACTGGCTGAGACTTTTTCCTGGTTCAGCCATTGCACAGATGGCATATCTGTGAAAACTTCAAGATACGTCTATAAGGCAGTGTTATTCCTGCTTCTGCAGACAAAAGCCAAGAGAGGTTAAGTACCTTTTCTTATGTTACACAAGTGGAACTAAATGGGTCAGTCATTTGAAATGTAGAGATACAGTCTCCAACCTGATGATGCTAATTCTCTCTTTGCATGTGGACCCCCTTGTACCCCAAAACTGTTAGAACTGAGGGAGGATAATTTTGAGTTTGAGATCAGTTGTAGCCCAACAGTGAGACTCTTTCTCAAAAAAAGCAAAATAACATGTAGAATCTTGCAAAAGTAAATCTAAAACACTTTTCTTTCTTAAGAAACTTTCTATGATATATTGGTTTATTGCTTTAGTGTTAACTTTATTCGAATTACACCTTTGAAAATTGGAGCATAAAAATGACAACTAATGACTTTGTTATTTTCCATTTTAAAAAGAAGGAGGAGAGATGACTCCTGCTGAGGACATGCCCTGAGAAGGATATTTTCTCTAAGCTATTTCAACAAAATGCAAAGTTCAATATTCCTCTCTTTCTGAACTGAATTTTTATTGAAAGTATGAAATGCTAGGCTTTAGAGCATGTACATGTCAGAGGAATATCTTCCCCAAATTGTGCCCAAGCTCACATACAACATGCAGTCTTACTGAACCCACTAACCCCACTATGGGATGTGCATCACTGTTTTTAGTTTTACAGCTGATAAACTTCAAAGAGGCTGAGTAACTTGCTCATATCTATTATGCAGGGACTCAGCTGGCTCTTTCCCCTATACCTCTTATGCTTCAAGTTTGTAGACAGGGCTAACAAACACTCAAGTGGCCTCAGTCAGATTCTTTCAGGATGTCACAACAGGCATTTGGGGTTGGGCCTGAGTACAGCTCCTCCAGAAACAAGCTGCACGTACAGGGTGGGGAGGTCATTGGGGAGGCCACTGGGGAGGCCTGGAGGGTGGTGACCTGGTATCCAGGGAGGCAGGCAAAGCAGGTTTCCAAAAAGTTTGGGCTGGGCAGGAGTAAGAGGTCCAGGCAGCTGTCCCAGGCACAAATTCCAGCAGATTTCCAAAGAGAAAGTTCAGTACCCAGGAATCTGTGAAGCCCAATGGCACGTAGCAAGGCAAACTAGAGAATTAACAGCTTATGAGCTGGGACTAAGCAGTTAAAATGCTCAGAGGTCATGGGTACAGTGATGTCTCAGGTGAATGAAACAGAGCCCTCCCCATGGAATAAGAGGGGTAGAGTATCCTGGTGGTTGATTTCTGAGGCCAGCTGGGTTGTTGCCAACCCCAGCTGATGCATGTTAGCTGTGTGGCCTTGAAAAGTTACTTCAGTATTCTGCAACCCAGGCTCTTTATCTATCAAATGGAGATGCTGATGTGGAGATGAGATAAGGCTAGGGGAACAGAACCGCACTGGACTTGTCTCAGTGGTCTGAGCTGCAGGCACTCATCATTATTGGTGTGGATGATGTTCACGTGATGGTTAGAGGCCAAGGACATAGAAATCACAGGCGGCAAACCTTGGCACAGAGGCTATCTGTGCAAGGGATGCTATCAACATCCTCGGGTGGGTTAGGCCACGCAAAGTCTGGTACAGGGAGTCTAAGAGGGAAAGTGCAAGAGTGAAATTAGAGTTAGAAGAATTTAATTGATATTTCTACCTACTATTCAAAATTGTTAAAATACAGTTGACCATCCCTTATTCAAAATATATAGGCATGAACATGTTTCAAATTATTTGGATTTTGTCATTCACCTGTTAGAAAATCTTAATCAACAAATCTGATCCAGAAGTGCTGTACAAGCTGATTTGGGAGCACTCCAAATTTGGGATCTTTGGATTAGGGATGCTCAGACCGCAGTGACTGAGAGTTAATCAGGCCCTTCAAATCTGCCAGCTAAGATGTGGAGGACTTAACTCGGATGATCTCACTTGTTGACTATGAACTGTGGGCATGTTGCCTGACCTCTGTGCATCTTCATTTCTCCATTTGTGAAAAGAGGGAAGGAGTCCCACATGTTTATTATGAGTTATGAAAGAGGATACAAGTATTCTATCCCTGGCCAAGTAATTTTATTAAAATGTCTCTTGAATGACAAAGTCTGTGATATAGTTAGAGGCTGCCTGGTTACTTCAGCTTGATTTTAGGCTGACAAGAAGAAAAAAGCTAGGGTGATTAAAATAGTATTGTTTAAGTCCTCACACAATTTTACCTTGTTTCAGGTAGGGCTTAGATTTTAATCAGGAGTTGGGCCTCTGCATCAAGAGACCTTTAGCAGCAGCTTCCTCCAGCCACAGGCTGTTGTTGCCCTCCTCTCCAGGGTTACCAGGAAAGCTGAATATTTGCATGTTAATGTTAACAAGCTACTTGTTGGAGACCTGGTTGCTATGACACAATGAGAAAAAACTAATTCCTACTCCCTAAGTTTATAGCGAGGCACAAGCAAGAAAGTATAAAAAGACGATGAAGGTGATATTTTCAGTCCCTTGGAAAGTCTACCTACAAAGTTTGAGGAGCAAATTATCTATTGTGTTTTTGGCCATTTGCCAAGGTGTTTTCATGTGTTGGTGTGAATTAATCCTTTGTGAAAAGCCACATGATTAGTTAGGCTACAGGCTAAGCAGCCATATGAGACAGTCCCCTATTGAACTTATACAGGAGTGAGGTTCATAACTAACTGCTCTAGAGCATGCCACTTTGCAGGTGAGTAAACTGAGACTTGACAGTTTAACTGATGGATGTACAATTTGGAGCTGAAAAACAATGGAGTGTTTTAATTCTAGTGTTATAAGAGATAAAAATGCAGATGCAGTACAATGGCAGTTTTGAGGACAGAACGAGCTACTTGACTTGGGGAGGTAAGAAAGGGCTGTATATGTGCAAGTATGCGTGTGCTTGTTTGTGACTGTGTGTGTGTGTGTGTGTGTGTGTGTGTGTGTGAGAGAGAGAGAGAGAGAGAGAGAGAGAGAAAGAGAATTTCATCTGGGTCTTGGCAAATAACCAGGATATGTTAAGAAAAGGCCATGCCAGGGGCAAGAGTGCCGAACGAAAGTTTGGAAGAATAAAGATAGGTGTGAATATTATTAATGACACACAAAAACATCATGAGCCTAGAGGAACACATATAAAAGAAGGAAGAGGATGAGAGAGATGAGCCAAATGGATCTGGACAATCTAAATATTTGACTTACCAGTTCTTTAATGCAACCAAGTCTGAGAAGGCTAGAACATCACTTTGACGCCCCTATATGAGCAATTTTCAGTATGTTTAGGTAAATTTCTCCTCAGTGTCATTCAAAACTAAATAGTAATTCAAAACTAAATAAAAACTAAATCATTTTGAATAATAATAATTCAAAAACACAATAGATAATTTGCTCCTCAAACTTCTTAGGTGTGAAAAACTGTATTAGTTTCTTTAAATCATTGAATAATAGATTTGATCTTAGATGCCTCTCAAAGTTAACACTTGGTCACTATTAAGAAAAAATGGTGGGACCTATGAAAGGTGAGACACAGTTGTAGGGAATGAGGTAATCAGACTGTTGCTTTCTAAAGGATATTGGGATCTCAGTGTGGTCCTCTCTTGCGGCCTGTGCCCTGGACTACTTACCACTGACCCTACCTGCCATTGGGGGTTGGAGGTGAGGTGGCGTGGAGTCAACAACACAAACTCTGGGAGAAGTGCTGCAGCAAGCTCATCTGCACCCTGCTGCAAGCTCCTTTAATACCCTCCACCCATGCTCCATTGGTTCCAAGAAAGCATTTTATTCTAGATAGCAGTTCCTGATTGGCTGGCATTGTCTACTCCCTCCATCCTTGGTCTCTCAGGAAGTCCTCAATTTATGTCCTCCTGCAGGAGATGCCTTTGTGACTGTGCAGCCCCTGTCATTTACATAGAGGTGGCCCCCACTGTTCCTGCTACACTCTCTCATTTTGCTTTGTGGTCACTATGAGGTAAATGACATTACCTTACCAAGTGTCACTGGTCTTGCCACCACCTAGAGTGGGCCATATAGTAAGTCTAGCTATGAGCCAAAAGAAACCTTCATTAAGCTCCTTAATAAGGTGTTCTGTCACAGGGGTAGAAAGGTTGCATAGCTATCAGTGACGATGATGGTGAATATAAATTCATTAAATTGTGAAATGTTGGGCAATACAAAGTAAGGAAGTCAACATTAGCAAAATGAGAGACAAAAAAAGAGCAAGTCTAGATGTATTGGTTCCCCAAAATTTCCAAGGATCTTGAATTAGGGGGTGATTATAGTTTATTTACTCCAGCTTTCCAGGTTGTGTCTGAGAGATTTGAGATCAGGAAGTAAGAAAGATGTGTGTGTGTGTGTGTGTGTGTGTGTGTGTGTGTGTGTGTAGCAGAGCTAGTTCTTAAACGTGCTTGGAACAGAGTACCTTCTTATATCTCAAAATAATCACCAAAACAAAAAACAACAACAAAAATAATTTGTGACAGAGCTGTCAAGAGAGAAGTCATGGTGTCTTCAAATTTAAAATCTTAACCCATACTTCCTGCTGTGTTTTATAAAATGATAGAGAGAAAGAATATGTTTGGTGGATTTGCAGTCAGATGTAAGAGACAGGCACATGCTGAGGCATCCCTTCCCCCAGAGAGACCAGCCATACAACAGTGTAGTATAGAATATAGTTTATTCAGGGCATGGGGAGGGGAGTTGAGAGGGTAGTAGAGACAGAGAAAGGCAGAAAGAGAGTAGAGGAGTAGGGGCAGGCCATGAGCATGTAGATAGAGAGTGGAGAGGGGGATCGGGAGGGGGGAACAGGGGAAAGAGGACAGAGCTAGAGCAAGAAGGCAAGAGAGAGCAGAGGGATGAAGCAGCTCCTTTTATAGTGAGTCAGGCAGACCTGGTTGTTGCCAGGTAACTGTGGGGTGAAGCATAAACAAAATGCTAACACTTCCAAATCTATGTTTTTAGGAAATGAACATATGAAAATGCAATGAGTTCATGAGTGCATGCTGGACTAGAATAGGCCCCAGACCCAATGGCCTGATGTCTTTAGTAAAAGAGAACCTTTCAGTATGCACAAGGGCATCATCCCCAAACATGAAAACAGAGATGAGAGCACCCACAAGACACAGAATCCAAGGACTGCCTGAAAGCACTAGACACTGGAGAGGTGATAGAAGAAATAAATTGTATGGACCTTGATCGCGACCAGCTGCCTTCAGCACTGTAAACAACAACTTCCTATCGTTTAAGATTTAGTTTGTGGTACGTTTTTAGGAAAACCCCAGGAAATCTGTACGAAGTCACTAAGAAAAACTATACAGGTTCAGCAGGAAGGGAAGAACATTGTATTAACGAAATAATTAAGCTATTCAACAATTCATCTAAACACAAAGTATGTGTGAAGAACTTCTTTGGCCCTAAGCCAGGTAGAATCAGAATGCCACTCACCTTGCCTTTGAATAGCATGAAGTATGATCCCATAGGATGTCTAACAGAAGTAAACATATTAAAGACCCAAAGGAATGAGATAGGCAAAAGTTTGGACACAAACTGTGACGTCTGGGACAGACCTTGATGAATTAGTATGCTTTCATGATAGTTGCCTAAGGGAGCCAATTGTTTGTGACATTGGAACAAGGTGCCTATAATCTTTTCCCTGGTCGTATACAAGCAACAAAAGGGCAGGATAACAAGACTGCTAAATTTATTTAATAGGGCAAGGCAAACAACTTACCCCAACAACTCATGCTGGTTAATATGACCTGCTGTACTAACTGAGCTGCTAGTCACAGGACAAACAGCAGCTGAGATGGTGGTCTCCGAATGCTCAGCCCCAATTCCTTCTGGAACTTTAGGCCTATTTGAGAAAAGGCTTCTGAAATTCGCTCCATGGGGGGTCTTCTTAGTCTGTCTTCCCAGAAATCTCTACAGTGCTAAAAAGTCAGATTGCGTTATTTATGCAGTAAAAACAACAACAGAAAAATCACATTTTCTTTCCAAGTGTCCCACGCATGGGAAGCCAAGCCTTCAGCAGGTTATTAATGTGTTGAAAGGCCGTGCTTCCAGGTTCAGAAACAGGAGCCAGACCTACTAGTCTTGGCTTTGGGATCTTTAGCTATTCCATGTTAGGGGGCCCCAGGCTCCTAGACTTTAACTCCTGGAGGTTGCTGCACTAAGCAAGCTGCTAAAAACCAAGAGCAGAGAATAGAATCAACTACAGCTGGAGCCCCATCTGCTCTGAAGAATGATGTCAGCCACGCTACTAGAGGGGGCTTTTCCTGTCTCCAATTACCTACCCGCTGATCTAACAAGCTCTCTGAAGCTACACTGAGATTATGAACATATTACATAGAGTTATAAAGGAGAACAAAGGAGTGAGGAGAGTTAGGACACAAAACAATAGTCTCGTTTTGTGGGAACGTGATAGGCAACCTATTTTGGTTGAATGGGGCTGTCTCCGTTGATCCAATAGAGAAATCTACAAGGGATGGAAAGGCTAGCCACGTTCCTAGAATCAGGTGCCTGTCCATAATTCTGTGACTTATCAAGTCATACAGACAATGTCCCAAGCTTCAGGCATTCTGGCTAGATTCCACCCCCACAGTTACCTGACTTTAGCCTGTATGCTCCTCCCCACAGTTACCTGGCAACAGTAAGAGAGCCCAGCCCACTATAAGAGGGACCCCTTGACCCCTCCTCACTCTCTTAAACTCTCACCTTACTCTTTAGATCTTCTTTTCTCTCTCCCTTTTCCCCTCTCTCCACATGGCCATGGCCAGCCTCTTTCTACCTTCTCTCTTTCTCTCTGCCTTTCTACACTAAAGCTGTAAAATCATAGACTGTATCTGATCATCAAGTCCCACTGTGCTTGTAGGATGGGATGGGCTTTCTCCTAAGAAGCCGTGTCTAACCTCCCACCAGAAGGCCATCCTGTGCTCCAGCCATGGACCTGTCCAAGGACTCTCACCCAAGTGGAAACCATCCAGTGCTGCCTCTACCCCTGCCCTCTCCTCCCTTCATCCCCAGAGCCAATTGCTGCCCAGAGGGGGGGGGGAGCTATTCTGTTTTCAGCTCCTCCGATGTATCCGTGGGATGCAGGAGGCTGAGAACCTGGTACGTAGGGCTGCCCCTGTCCACCACCCACCCTTTGGGGTCAGTGGCTTAACACAGCCAGTTGCCCACAGTGGAAAGTGTGTGCAGTCCTCCCAAGTCAGCTTGCCCAGAGCACTGGAACTCTGGCGGAAGAGGGTTCTCTCCCACTCCCCTCTTTCCCCCCCACACCCATGGCCCCACATTGTTTGACTGACCCACCGCTTTGGGGCGGCCCAGTGTTCCCTTAGAACCTGCATCAGGCTCCCTTCGCTGGGATACTTACCCGGCTCCCCTCTTTAGACATTTATTATTGTTGAATTTTTCTTAACCACCTGTTGGATTTTAATCAGGTCCTTGGGTAGAAATACTTCAAGACTTCTACTTCCAATCCACACCTTTCTCTCCCATCTTCTACTTCTTCAAATTATGTGTTCCCCAGGATCTCGTTCACAACAAACCCATTAGCATTTCTCCTAAAACCAGCTCCTGCCAGGGCCCTTTCCATCTGTCTTCTAGTCTGAAACCTGGAAGAGTTCCCAACTTTTCCCTTTCTAGAAGATTCGTTCTGTCACTGTACCATCCTGACAGGAGTGAAGACCTTCTAAAGCAGTGGTTCTCAGCCTTCCTAACGTAATCCTTTAATACAGCTCCTCCCACTATGGTGACCCCCAACCATAAGAATATTTTTGTTGATACTTCATAGTTGTAATGCTGCTAATGCTATAAATCAGAATGTAAATATCTGTATTTTCCCATAGTCTAAAGTGTTATTTGATCCTCCCCTCCAAAGGAGTTACAATCCACAGGTTGAGAACCTCTGCTCTAGAGACACTTGATTACTCCCTTTGCTTATGAGACTATTAAAATAATGAACTCCAAGAAACTGGAATTCCCCCAAAAATCTTGTGGTAAGAATTAAACATACAAGCAAATAAATAAATGGCTGAAGCCAGAATGGGTACAAGTCTCCTGGAGAAAAATGAACAACTTGCTAGATGAGTTTGCCAGATAGACAGACAAGGATGGGCCTGGTAACCACTTCTTAACTGGATTACTAAATTACACATACACACCTTGGCCTTCTATTTAAACAGAGCTAAACAAAGAATTCTCAACTGAGGAATACCAAAGGGCTGAGAAGCACTTGAAAAAATGTTCAACATCCTTAATAATCAGGGAAATGCAAATCAAAACAACCCTGAGATTGCACCTCACACCAGGATCAAAAATTTAGGTAACAGCAGATGCTGGCAAGGAAGTGGAGAAAGAGGAACACTCCTCCATTGCTGGTGGGATTGCAAGCTGGTACAACCACTCTGGAAATCAGTCTGGCGTTTCCTCAGAAAACTGGACATAGTTACTACTCGAAGATCCAGCAATACCTCTCCTGGGCATATACCCAGAAGATGTTCCAACTGGTAATAAGGACACGTGCTCCACTATGTTCATAGCAGCCTTATTTATAATAGCCAGAAGCTGGAAAGAACCCAGATGTCCCTCAACAGAGGAAAGGATACAGAAAATGTGGTACGTTTACACAATGGAGTACACTCAGCTATTAAAAACAATGAATTTATGAAATTCTTGGGCAAATGGATGTATCTGGAGGATATCCTTAGTGAGGTAACCCAATCACAAAAGAACTCACTTGATATGCACTCACTGATAAGTGGATATTAGCCCAGAAACCTAGAATACCTAAGATACAACTTCCAAAACACAAGAAAATCAAGAAAGACCAATGTGTGGATACTTCATTCCTCCCTATAATAGGGAATAAAATATCCATGTAAGGAGTTGCAGAGACAAATTTGGAGCTAAGATGAAAGGATGGACCATCCAGAGACTGCCCCTCCCAGGTGGTCCATCACATAATCAGCCACCAAATGCAGACACTACTGCATATGCCAGCTGGATTTTGCTGAAAGGACCCTCGTATAGCTGTCTCCTGTGAGGCTTTGACAATCCCTGACAAATACAGAAGTGGATGCTCACAGTCATCTATAGGGTAGAACACAGGGTCTCATATGTAGGAGCTAGAGAGAGTACCCAAGAGCTGTAGGGGTCTGCAACTCTATAGATGGAACAACAATATGAACTAATCAGAACCCCCAGAGCTCGTGTCTCTAGCTGCATATGTATTAGAAGATGACCTAGTTGACCATTATTGGGAAGAGAGTCGCCTTGGTCTAGCAATCCTTATATGCCCTAGTACAGTGGAATGCCAGGGCCAAGAAGTGGGAGTGGGTGGGTAGGGGAGCAGGGCAGGGGGAGGGTATAGGGGACTTATGGGATAGCACTTGAAATGTAAATGAAGAAAATATCTAATAAATTTTTTTTATTTCTTAAAAAATAAACAAACAAAAAAAACCAAATGGACAGAATTTCTTTATAGATAAGGAAGATATAGGCATGATTGATAAGCACATAAAAAGATATGCTAGTAATATTATTAAATACTAATCTTAACGAGATATCACTTCCCACCCATTAGAATGGCTATAAAAACAACAATCCAACAAACTCACTCAATTAACCAACTGGTCAAATAAACCAATACAATCAGCTTTGGTGAAAATTTGGAGACATTAGGGTGCTGGTAAGAAAGGAAATGCTGTAGCAACTTTCACAACAGTCTGACTGATAACTTCTTAAAAATAAACAGAACCAACACCAATCTTACATCTCACCACACACATGAAAAAACTGAAAATAGGACTCTAATAGGAATTTATACCCTCACATTCACAGCACCATTATACAGAACAGCTAATATGTGTGTGTTATGCATGCAAATGTGGTTTTATAAATCATCCTTCATAGGAAAGAAATTTTGACACATGTTGTGGTGGTTTAAATAAGAATGCCCCCCCATCATGTATTTAAATGTTTAGAGAGTAGCATTTGGAGATGTGGCCTAGTTGGAGGACGTGTGTCACTAGGGGTGAGGTTTGGGGTTTCAAATACTCAAGTCAGGCCCAATGTCTCTCTCTCTTCTGTCTGCCTGCATGCTGTCATGTTTCCTGCCATGATGATAATCGACTAAATCTCTAAACTATAAACGAAGCCTATTTCAAATATTTTTCTATATAAGAGTTGCTGACCTCATAGTGTCTGTTCACAGCAATAGAAACCCTACTAGACAGAAGTTGGTTCCAGGGACCAGCGTACTGCTGTGAAAGACCTGATTTTGCTTTTGTTTGCAGGAATATGGACTTGGGGATTTTGGATTAGGAATGCTTTCAGTGGATTAATGAACCTATCCTTCCATCCTAGTTAAAGCATGGAAGACGGCAGTGCCAAGGGTGATTTGAACTGTGGGGGCCTGGCTCAAGAGATTTCACAGGAAAAGAATATTAATGTGTGGCCTATAGAACATTCCTATGACATTGTGGTAAAGAGCATGACTGCTTTTTCCCCTTGTCTGAAAAGTCTTCAGAGCCTAAATTGAAGACTTTTGGATTAATGGCATTGGCAGAGGAGATTTCCAGACAATATTATTATTGACAGTGTCTTTTGGCTATTAGTGGTCAACCTTATGTAGGTCTATGATGAAAACGGAGCAAGATGAGCAAGAAAAATACAAAATGTACAGTTGGAGGAGAAAAAAAGCACTAGAAAAAAAGTTTAAAGAAAACCCTAATCCTAAATGAAAAAAAAAAAAAAAGAGAGGGGTGACCTCAGGGGGAAGACTCTACCCAGATATTTTTTTATTAGATTTTTTTTTTTACATTTCAAATGTTATCCCTTTTCCAGGTTTCTCCTCTGAAATCCCCCTATCCCATCTCCCCTTCCCCTGCTCACCAACCCACCCACTCCCACTTCCCTGTCCTGGCATTCTTCTACACTGGGGCATTGAGCCTTCTCCTCCCACTGATGTCCAACAAGGCCACCCTCTGCTATATATGCAGCTGGAGCCATGGTTTCTGTAGGGAGCCTAGCTGCCACTCCTTGAAGATGGCGCTGACTGCCTTGGCCTTATCAGCTTTGCTGGCATAAATAACTCCTAATATGGCATTATACTGTGTTGACAGTGACATGATCCTAAGCCCAAGAATATGATACTAAAGCCCAAGATTTCCTGGCGTATGAGCAGGAGCTACGTGACATTCTGTGAGTGGCCAGGATAGGGTTTAACTGGTTGCTTCCGGTGGGGTTCGAGGCCATTCACCATTAAGCTTAAGCTGTAACTGCATACATCAAGGAGACTGAGTAAACTGACTTGAGAAGGAACCTGTTTGATCTGTGTCTTCTTCCTACTGGTCGGGGTGGGCACAGATCAGGTTTCCACCATGTGTACTCTTTGGTTGGTGGTTTAGTCCCTGGGACCCAGCTATTTTTCTAATTTAGAAAAAAGTAATTAAAGAAAATGAAGGTGGCACATGCCTCTATTCCTATCACTCGGGATGAAAGGCATGCAGCTCTCTGAGTTTAAGGCTAGCCTAGTCTACAGTTTAAGTTCCAGAACAGCCAATCAGACAGTAATGGAAACCGTGGTGGCACATGCCTTTAATCCCAGCACTCGGGAGGCAGAGGCAGGCAGATTTCTGAGTTCGAGGCCAGCCTGGTCTACAAAGTGAGTTCTAGGACAGCCAGGGCTACACAGAGAAACCCTGTCTCAAAAAAAGAAAAAAAAAGCAGAAAGTTGGTACAAATGTAATGGAACTAGTGGGTGAACTGGGAGTTTCTGATTTTGTTGGAGACTCAGTTGTGTGATGTTTTCTGGAAGCTTCCTTAGGAGAGCATGTTGCAGGAAATATTTAAAAAAAAATAGAGCCTTCTGGTTCCCACGCTTGGGCCATTAACTCTCTGCCCCTGCGCCTGGCAGGCCATGCACTGGCGGGCATTATTTCCCACAAGAGCATGTTTTGCTGAAACATATACATGAGAGGATGTTTAGCTGAAGCAGTCACATGAGAGGATGTTTGCTGAGAACAGGCATGTGGGACCATGAAAGGTAGCCTTGTTCCCATTTGAGCTAAGACTCAAAATCCTGGTGACCCTGAAGGAACCATAGGTGCTTCACCTGGTTCCTGGGCACTAGGCTCCTGTCACTAGCTGCAGCTGACTATGGATTTGCGGCCTTCAGTCATATAAAGGCAATGCCCCAAGCCCCTTCCACAGGTAGAGGACATGACCTGTGGTCACATAGGCTCAAGACAGATCTTCATTTTAATGAAGTACCTAAAGGCTTGGAGGACATAGCCAACAAACTCTCCTTCCCAGACACTCCTCCCTGCAAAAGGTATTTAATTTCAGGCCTGCCCTGAGAAGTGGGGTACAGTTTTACTCATCCACTTTCCACTATAACAATAAATGCTTTTGTTGCAGGCGCCGGTGGGCCACATGGCTCCAACTGGGTGATCTCAATCTGGGCCTACACTCCTGAGTTCTCTTCATGGATCACTGCCATGCCAGCCCCATGCAAAGACTTCACGGTCAGCTGCCACAACACCCAGCAACCCAGTAGAAACAAAACTCTAGAAGTTTATAATTAACAAGTCATATTTTTGTATCAATAAATTCTCAATTCACAAGATGGCCAAACAATAATTTCACAAGCAATTTTTAATGATAAAAGCTGCCCACGTAGATAAATTAACCCAATTTTTCTATTCTTTATGATATCATAACTACCTGTGGCTATTTAAAGTCATGCAAGGTCAGGATCTTCTTCCTGGCCATCTGCCTCCATCTTGGCTTCTCCCCCTCTGTCGTCTAAGCCACTTTCTATCCCCGCAACTCTTCACCCCACCTCCCTTCTCCCTGTCCAATCACAGGCCTCCTTCTGCACTAATATTTTAATGTAATCAAACAGGGAAAATCCTGACACAGCCTGAAAACCATAGACTGCATCTCTTCAATAGGATCCACCATGGGGAGCAATGGAGAAGGCTTTCACCTATAGAGCTGCTGTCTAATTTCCTATAGAAGGCCTCTCTGCACTCTTAACCACGGCTGCCACCAAGCCAAGCCTAAATCTGCTCAGCCAAGAATTCTCCCCTCGGGACAAGTCAGAGCCCTCCTCTTTCCCCCCTTATCCCTGGGTTGCTAGATCCAGTCCACAGGCCTCTACTCTGTTCTCAGCTCTTCCCTGGCAGCTGCCAGCAGTGCCTAGGTGTCCAAGAGTCTGAGAACCAGACTTGTCACAGACCCGGGGATCCCCAACCAGCTCTGGCGGTCCTGCACCTCAGACTGTGCTTCCTCACCCCTGGAGTGGTGTCCCAGGGCTGCGCAATGGCCCGATACCCATCAGCCACAGTATAGGGTAAGTGCAGTCGACTCCCCGAGTCCTGCCTCCCCAAGTGGCTGAGCCTTGTGGCTGAGTGGACAAGAGACCCCACTCACCCTACATAAACATACGGTATTTTTCCAGAAGCTGTCTTGCGAAAGGGCATATGATGTTTTGCTGGAGTGGATGGATGTTTGAGAGGACCCGAGATGTTTGGGAGGGCTATAAGTATAAGCCAATAGACAGTGAATGACACTCTGGTATTGGTTCGCTTTGCTTGTCTTCATTGGACTTCACTGACAATACTCTTGTGTTGGTTCTCCTTGCTTTCTTCTCTGATCATGTCTTAGTAGAGAGAAATGCACCAAAGAACTGTTCTGGCTTCTTGCTGCTTCGGTGGACTTGTATCAATCAGCGGAGTCTCGTAATTTCTTCTGGATCAAGCTACTGCTGCTAATTTGTGTTTAGTGTTTTGCTAGTGGACTGGACTGCTGACAGTGAAGATTGGAATCACCCCCAAAGAACTGCTTTTAAACAAGTCTTTGTCCTATTTAGCCATCTTTCTCCCCTCCCTTTGGTTGGTGGACAATAAGGGAGGTTGAAGAATTTAAGAACCTGTATTAAATTAGGTTTAAAAAAAATAAGCCTAGAAGGGGGGCCAAGTTTCATTCCCAAAAAGCAGCAGAACTTGGCAGCTTTGGCCACACGGTTTGGCTTCAGAGTCAAGGATACAAGAAAGGAGTTATGGAATCTCCCTTAGCAACTAATGAAAGCCTCCGAGGCCAGGAATATGTCAGGAGTGTCTCTGCATGCAGACCCAGAGAGGCCGCTGAGTAAGACTGTGATGGTAAAATATGGATGATTGCTTTGGAGACCCCAAGATGTTGGAGATGCCAGAGCCAAGGGATACCTGCTGAGGAAAGCTGCTAGCAGGAAATAGAAGCAGCCCAGAAGAAAGAAGTGTGTTGCAGTCAAAAACTGAAAGGAGTTGGAGATTTGAAGAGTGCTTTGACATCAGACATGGGGATGCAGAATTTGGAGTTTAACCAGCTGGATTTTGCTATTGCTTTGGTGCAGTAATTCCTCATTATGGTCCCTTTTTTTGTTTCCCCTTTTTTGGAATAGTAATATGTATCCTGTGCTATTATATGTTAGAAGTCATGCGATATGCATTTTGAATTTTGATGTTACAGGAGATTAGGGTTAAAAGAGATTTCCATGAGTCTCTGAAGAGCTTTTTAAACAGTGTTGAGACTATTGTAGGCAAAAAAAATGTTTGCAACCTATTCTTAATAAGGGTTCAACCTCTCCTCTAGCCCACCACCAAAGCAAAGGTAGTGGAAGAGAAAAATTATTAAGATATGGGGGAAGTGGACCTGTTCAACAATAGTTCTCTGGAGGTGAGCTTGATCTTCTTTGGCAGCTGTTCAGTTCCATAGTAAACACCAAAAACGACTTAGCAGCGGCAGACCAGTCCTCTAGGCAGGCAGACACCAGGCATGAACCAGCAGCTACAATCCTGTCCTTTCAGCAAGCAGACATCAGGCAGCTTTATTTCAGTCCTGAAGAAACCACTAGCCTCACCAACCAACCTGAGCTGAGGCCACAGAAGTGGCAAGCTGCCACAGGAACCTCACAGTTCTTGGGTGAGTTTCTTTCAATGGCAGTGTCACCACAAGTTAAGTTCAACAATGCTGAATAAGATATATGCATATCTTAAGGAAAGGAAAGTGAGGTGGAGCAAACCAAACCAAAGCTCTGTGCTCCTCTCCCACTGTCTTTGGGGTCATGTATTCCTTCATCAAGTGTCCTTTTCTATATCCAAATATCCTTTTACCTGTGTCTGCTTCAGGACAACAGTTTTTCACATGTTTGCTTTAGCAAGATGTGCTCCAACAAAACATCATTTGACATAACTAATTTTCCAAAGAACTAAAAGTTTCCACTTCAGACTATGGGAACTTTTGAAACTGAACTGACTGCATTTCTACACCTTGATATGGACACACGCCTATGGGGACCTAGAATATGGTGGCTTGAATAAGAATGGCCTTCACAGACTCATATATTTGAATGCTTAGAGAGTTGCATTAGGGGTGTGGCCTTATTGGAGTGGGTCTGGCCTTTCAGAGGCAATGTGTCACTAAGACTTTGAAGTTTTAAATACCCAAGCCAGGCTCAATGTCGCTCTCTTTCTTCCTGCTGCTTGATGATCCAGATGTATAACTTTTAACTACCCCTCCAGCACCATGTCTTCCTGCATGCCATGTTTCCCATCATCGTGATAATAGGATAAACCTCTCAACTTTTGAGCCAACCTCAAATTAAATGTTTTTCTTACTAAAAACTGCTGTTGTCATGATGTCTCTTCACAGCAATAGAAACACTAATGCTGACAAATGAATCTTGAGGACATTATGCTAAATGAAATAGGCCTCTTACATTATTAAAGGAGAAATGGTGTATTACCACCCATGCTCCCATGTTCTTTGGAGCAGCCCTGGACAGAGGAGTGTCAGGAAGGAGCAAGTGGCAGAGCTGTCCAATGTACCCTGGAAATGGAAGGGAACAAAAATGGACAGGCAGAAAAAACAGAAAGGGAAAAAGAGGAGTTTGTAAGAAACAGGTAAGAAAGATATCAGAAACACTTTTGTCTCTTGTTAGATGTCAGGAGTGAGAAAGAGGTTCTTAATAGAAATCTCCTCCAAGGACAGTCCTCAGGGATTTCCAATAGCAGTAAGTAGTGGCGGGTAGAAGCCAAGTCCTAATCCTGACTTCTCAACTCTGTACCTCTGGCTACATTCACACATGTGTTTCTGTCTGTAATTCCATAACCGAGAAACTGGGTTATTAAAACTCACTGGAATCTCGGGGGACAACAACATGAAAACATAGAGATACAAATTATTTAGAAAGTAAATATACCACCTAAGTACAGCCTAACCTCACCTCCTCCTTTCAGCCATAACTGCTTCACAATGCAGATTCTGTTTCCTCATCTGAGAAAGGTATAAATATCAACACTGCGCTACAGATTCATTTAAGGACTAAATTAGGTGACAGGTTTACTACATATAAAGGAATTGACAGATGTCTGTTTATAACAGACAATGACAACAATTGAAACACTTCTTTACAGTTGAGGATTTAAAAACAACAAACAAAAACAAACAAATAAAAAACGGACAGTGGGATTGGGCATTTGAGGAAGAATGTAAAAGGACCTTGTTTTCAGCCTTCTGATTTGCCCTTACCATGCCCCTGCCTAGCCATAAAAAGCTGCTGTTTAAGGGCTCTGCCTTTCTTTGTTTCCACAAGGTTAGAAGCATCCACCCCCTCCCCTCCACCATCCTCTCCCCTGCCTCATCCTGCCCCGCCCCCGTGTCGTGTCCGTGATTAACCACTCCGATGACATTGGATCACTTCCTGGACTTCATTTACTTAATAACTAATCTTTCATTGCCTCTCCTTTTTTAAACCCAGCCAGGCTTCTTCCTGCCTCCATTGCTTAAGGCCTCACCTCTTTAAATCAAGGATAATTCCGAAACACACTCCAGCCCAGGCTGATAGGCAAAGGCCATTTCCCTCATCATTTCCCAACTTTGCAACATTTCAGAGGCTTCTCAATAGTCCCAGCAAATCATCCGTGCCGTTCTTCCGTTCTCCCTCAGACACCTAGTAAATACTTCCAATAGGCAGTTTCTTCTGGTTCTTTTTATCTGGGAGGGACTGTCCCATTAGAACCCAAAGCAGAGCAAGAGTGAGCCTATACATTGAAAACGTAGGCAAAGAACTAAGCCCTAGACTTCAGAATAGCTGAGGTCCCTGAGCCGGACATCTGTGCCAAGAACCAGGTACAATGAGGCCCCAAAAGTGTGTTTTCTCTTCTCAAGCCCTAAGAGCTATTTTGTGGACAGAGAAACAGGTCATTTTTGCCCATGCCCACCACCTCCCCACACACCCCTCAGTCTGATCCTGTGAACAATAACATTTCCTGGTTGGAAATGCAGACTCTGACGCTGCAACTTACCCCTAAATTTACTGAATAAGAATTTACTGAATAAGTAATCCATTGCTTAACAAGCCCTCCAGGTTACTCTGACACATGCAAAGTTCAAAAAACACTGGGCCTAAAGTGTGCCAAGTTCACAAATCTAATAAGTGGCAGAGTTAGGGCTGGTAATTAGAAATTGATTAATTCTTAAACCAGTGTCCAAAGGGCTTTAAAACAATACTGCTCACAGTGAGGATTCAAAGTAAAACCATATTGTATGAGGTTCAGAGAAGTTTAGATCTCTGTTTGATCTAACGGAGCAGCTGCAGTACAATAGCATCTCTCTCATTCTCTCAGCCTTCTCTTCATGCTCATCAGAGGGCTTCAGCAATTCCAACCTTGGTATTCTGTTTCTCAAATGTCCAGAGGTCCAGGGATACAGGCAAGAAGACGCTTTGCCTCTTTAGCTGTATCTTTTTCATTTGTGCCCTCAACGTGGCTTCTCCCAAGAGATTGCATCTCATTCATTATTTTCAAGTGTTTCATTGTATGCCCATTTCAAATCAACCACTGACAAGAAAAAAAATGAAGTAACATGATTGAGTAAGACTAATGAAGAGCTCCTGACCATGGATTACATGGAAGGAAGGTCTGCAGACAGGAGTGCTGCAGTGAGTACAAGATATGAAATGATAACAAAGATTCATAAACTGGCATCAGATGATAGGAATCCAAGTAGAAAAATTAACATTTCATGATTAAAGACAAGCACAGCCTGCCTGCCTTCCTTTCCTTCTTTCCTTCCTTCCTTCTTTCCTTCCTTCCTTCCTTATTTATTTATTTATTTATTTATTTATTTATTTATTTATTTTAGTGCAAGGGTGACTATTTATGGACATCTTTGGAAAAAGCCAAGTATGGAGGAGAGACGCCGCCTGGGTTCAGGATAAAGGGATAATGGGCATGATGGAGAGATGTCCCCCTATATTTCAGGATAAACGGATAATGGGCATGATGGAGAGATGTCCCCCTATATTTCAGGATAAACGGATAATGGGCATGATGGAGAGCCACTTCTTTAACTTTAGCATAGTTTGCAGAGGTCTGGACAAGTGACAACAGGTAAAAAGAATGGACAAAGATAAGCCTTTTATGTGGAGAGTTATTAAGAGTAGGTCATTGACATATCATAAAGAGAGAAAGATAGCATGAGTCAGGGGCTACTACTCATTCTCATCTGCATGCCCAGTTGTCCCTGCTCCCCTCTGGGACCAGGACAAAGAAAAAAAGAGCAACATCTACAAAGAAATCTTAGCAGAACTGAAAGGAATGACTATAATATAAGACTATGATAGCTCAGTTGGAAACACTTGCATTAATCTCTGAGTTTTGGTGCTTGGCTCTGTGATGCACCTATAACAGTAGCCCTTTTTATGATAAGTCTATTGTACCTTGGCTATTTATTTCTCTTCACATTTATGTTAGGAATTTTCAAATACAACCACAAGGGGAAATAATGGTATCCATAACTAACCTCCATGCACCCTGGCTTAGGGTTTCTCTTACTATGATGAAACACCATGACAAAAAGCACATTGGGAAGGAAAAGGGTTATTCAGCTTACACTTCCACATGTAGTCTATCCTGTCCTGAAGGAAGACAGGACAGCAACTCAAACAAGGCAGCAACCTGGAGTCAGGAGCTGATGCAGAGGCCATGGGAGAGTGCAGCCCACAGGAACTGATGCAGAGGCCATGGGAGAGTGCAGCCCACAGGAGCTGATGCAGAATCCATGGGAGAGTGCAGCTCACTGGCTTGCTCATCATGGCTTGTTCAACCTCCATTCTTAGAGAATTCAGAACTACTAGCTTAGGGGGTAGCACAACCCACAGTATGCTGGGCCCCCCAACATGTATCACTAATTAGGAGAATACTCTATAGACATGCCCACAGCCCAATCTTATGTAGATATTTTCTCCACTGTGGTTTCCTCCTCTCTGATGATTTGTCAAGTAGACAAAAACCTAGAGACCATTCACCCCATTACCAACTTAGTATGATCAAATCTTAGTCAGTCGATTTTGTTTCCTTCCTTCTCTGCCTTCATTACCCCCACTTCCATCCCCTAGTCTAGGTTACGTTATTTTAAGGACAGCTCTACTAATAAGTATTTTCATAACATATAATCATTGATTTCAATTTTATAATTCAATGTTTTTTTTAGCACATTCAGAGTGGTGTGACCATCATCATCATTTTAGAGTAGATCACCATCCCCAAAGAAATCCTGTACTGGTTATATTTAGGAATATATACATACATGTACATATATATATACACATTCATGTATATGCATATACACATATGTATGACTATATACATATGACAAAATGAAGAAGAGTGAGAAAGGGTATATGGGAGGTCGTGGAGGGAGAAAAGGGGTAGGAGACGCATCATAAATATAGTCTCAAAAAGAAAAGTAAACCTATACATTACACTTGTCCCATGTGATAACCTCAGCTCTCAGATCAAAGCAATTACTCCTCCACTTCCTATTCTGGAATTGCCTATTATGAATACCTCATGGCAGTAGAATCAATTAGTATGTAGTCTTTTAAAACTGGCTTTTCCCACTCAGTATCTCTAAGGCTTATCCAAGTTGTAGCGTACATCAGCACGTGTTCTATTGCTAGAAATAATATTCTACTTTGTGGACAAACAGCCTGTTTTGTTTGTGTTTGTTTAAGCCAGGGTGAGTATATAGCCCAGGCTTGTCTCAGGCTTGAGAATCTCTAGATTCCTGTGTGTGTACATTGTGAGCATGCATCTTCCTGCCTGCCTAAGTCACAGTCTTTAACCATTCTCCAGCTGGTAAATAGTTGCATGAGTACTACTTTGGAGGTTTTATGAATTAGTCTTCGATGAACATTTGTACACAAGAATATTCATGTACAAGAATGTATATGTTTTCATTCCTCTTGGGTAAATGTCTTGAAAAAGATTTGTTGAGTCACAGAGTAACCAACCCTATTTGAACCATTTGAGAAACAGTCAGACCAATTTCCATAGAGGCTGTACCATTTTTGCTTTATAACCAGAGTGTAAATGTTCTAACTTCTCTATATCACCCTCAACATTTATTATTGTCTTTTACATTCTGTCTACATAAGGATAAGGAGTATCATATCCTTGTGGTTTTACTTATATTTCTATGATGACTCATGATATAGAGCATATTTCCTGGTTTTTATTGTTCTTTTTCAGATGACTTTTGCAGAAATATCTATTTAGATCACTTTTTAATTTTTAAACGTATTGTCTTTTTGTTATCAAGATATAACATTTATACATTGCACATATAAAAATATTATTGTAGATACATATGAATAAATGCTTCTCTCTGTGTCCTGTTTTCACTTCCCCTTTCCCCATCCCTTAACAAGGTCTTACTATGTATCACAGGTTGGTATCCTACAGTTCTTTGTGTAGGCTTAGGGTCATGAGGGATTTCCCCCATCCATTTTGGCATGTCTGTTGGTGCAGTCATGCTGGTAAGGCTTTCCAGGTGTAGCTTCTGACATTACTAGGAAACACAATATCAAAGCAAGTTTCCTGATCCAACATTCTCTGATCCTTACCCCCTCATTCGCTCACAGATGGATATCCGCTTGCTTCAGCACCAATATTTAAAAATATTAAAATCACTTGAATTGTTTGAACTCCCTTATGAAAAATCAGTTCACCACCACCACCACCAGTTACTTTAAAGTAAATCTTAGAAATTGTGTGAATTCTCCTGTTTCTATATAGACTTGTATCGCTAGATGTCAATGCCCCATTGTTTACTCTACCTTGTCTTTGATCCTCTGAGCCACCCATGTTCCAGTGTTCATTTTAAGAGAAAGTGACACTGAAGCCTATGGAAGTTGAGTGACTGCTTAAGTGGCAGAGGCAGAGGCAAGCTCTGTGCCCTTCCTATTACCTCATCATCCATTGTGGCCAAAGCATGATGTAATATTGTAATGGTAAAGGCAGAATGACTCAGCCAGTGGATTCTCTGCCTCACAGGCATCTTTTAATGTGTTGACTTTCCTCAAGGGCTTCACAGTCATCTCTGTCTGACCTTCTCCCAATATTCTGCTCACCAGGAGATAGAAAAAAATGTGGTCTTTAAACTCAAGGAGGAGCACTGCTCTTAAACCAAAGAAAATATGAAGGAGCAGATCAAAACCTTGGGGGAATGGGAAGAAATCTCAGATTCAACAACCCAGATTTTTAAATAGAATTTAGATTTTATATACTAGAAGGAAAATTTGAATCTCCTCCAGGAGTAGTTTAACCTCTTATTTCACACACACATGTCTAGTTATTTCCCAGTACTAAAGGGTACAGATATCAAGGAGTGTAAGGCCAAAGAATTTTAAGTTTTAAAACTATCTGGGCTACATAGGGAGACACTGTCTTAAAACAGGAAGAAAAGAAAGTAAGGAAAGACTAGAGTGGGGTGAGAAAGAGAGGGAAGGAGGAAGAAGAGAGAAGGATATCCTGTATTGGGGAATGTTGGGACATTTTGTTCCTAGAATCTACTAAGCATGAAACACTGAGCAAATTACTGTCACCAAGCAAAAGGTCATAATGAGCCTTGAGACACTTTGCAGGAATGTGGGATGGGAGAGAAAAAGAAAATCTCTAAGATTGAGACTTTTCTGAGCCTGCCTATAAAGAATAGTGCTTTCCACACAACCAGTTCAACACCTGCCTCAGAGCCAAGAAACATAATCCAGGGATTGCAGAGTACATGCGAATCTGACCATCATTTCAATAAGGCAGAAAAGAGATTTGGTTTCAGATCCAACAACAAGGCATTGTCTGGGACATAGCAGAAACGGTTCTGAGAGAACAAGTACTTGGCACAGTGAAGGCAAGGGACAGTGGTGCAGGGTGGGCTAGGATGGTTTAGGAATGAACAGAAAAGGCAGATTCCAAACAAGATGGGCAACTGAGGAAAGAGCATCAGGTACTGGACTAGTGCTTCCCACCCAGCCTCTTCCTCCACCAGTAGAGTGATCTTGGGGAAGGTCTTGATAGAAACTTAGTGCAGGCCTGAAACAGAGCTTCACCAACACCAATATGCACATCTGTTTCTTTACCAACTACCTGTGTGATCATAGGTGTTCTATTTCACCTTTCCAAGCCACACAATATGCTTCTTTGGGATTCCTTCCTTTCCTCTCCTTACTCTTTCTTTGGTTTCTATAAATTCTCATCTCCATTGCTCCTTTCTGGGTAACATTTATGTCATAATGAGGCAATTTTAGACATAAAGGAAATTCTGCTAAGGACCCTGAGGCCAGAGCTTAGAGGGCATAGGGGATATTTGGACTCTCTGATTGATGTTTGCCCCTCAGCACTGTGGTGATATGCCTGGGATACTAGTTGCCATGGCCACCTAATTATTTTCTCTAGGTCTGACCACCACAGTGAATTGGAAAACTTGCCAAACTTCCAGGAAAACAAGCAGCAGATGTCCAATTTAGGAAAAAAAAATCATTCATGGACAATAATGTTTGGTTTCCCATCAATCACCGCAGATATTCTCAGAGATGGAGGCAGGGAGAGGCAACAAAGAGCCAGCAGGCAAGGCTTACTCACAATCTGCAGCTTCCCTTTGTAAAGCACAGAAGAACCACACTTAGTGTGAAGTGCTGCTTAAGGGACAGAAAAATCTACCTGCATTCAATTGGCCTTACAAGCTCTAAACAGACACCCAGCAGTAGAGGACTAGAAAATGGCTTGTAGAAACATTTAGAAGATGGTGTCAGTACCATATTTCTCAACATCTGGCTTCACGACTTGGGCTAATTTCACTCCGCTACAGTTTAGCTTTCTCATACAAACTATGGATCCTAATAGCAGCCTCATCAAGGCAGGGATTAAGTTATAAAACACAGTAACTTAGCACGGCACTTGGGTATAGCAATGCCTTGGTGGAGGTCTGTTTTACTTTTTTTTTTTTAAAAAAAGCAGTTTAAGAGATCTATCTTCTACAATATCTCAAGATTAATTATTTATTTTGAGAAATACAGAACACCATTCATTTAAGCAGATCACTGTTTTATTGAAGAGGAAAACAAGACCAGAGATGTCATGATGAGAGTGGGTGCCTAAAACTCAAACCAAGGCCATTCCAACATCCACAATGCTGAGAAAGGGGAAAGAAGAGGACAAACATTTACTCAGCTTCCCTTCTTCATAGAAAATTTTCATGAGCTGTTTTTTTATTAAATATTTTCTTTACATTTCAAATGCTATCCTGAAAGTTCCCTATACCCTCCCCCCGTCCTGCTCCCTTACCCACCAACTCCCACTTCTTGGCCCTGGTGTTCCCCTGTACTGGGGCATATAAAGTTTGCAAGACCAAAGAAGCCTCTCTTCTCAGTGATGGCCGACTAGGCCATCTTCTGCTACATATGCAGCTAGAGACACGAGCTCTGGGGGTGCTGGTTAGTTCATATTGTTGTTCCACCCATAGGGTTGCAGACCTCTTCAGCTCCTTGGGTGCTTTCTCTAGCTTCTCCATTGGGGTCCCTGTGTTTCATCCTATAGATGAATG
Organism: Mus minutoides; assembly: GCA_902729485.2. NCBI lineage: Eukaryota > Metazoa > Chordata > Mammalia > Rodentia > Muridae > Mus > Mus minutoides. The sequence continues at coordinate 1,184,540 of LR749777.1, read as the reverse complement.
TGAGCATGCACTTCTGTGTTTGCCAGGCACTGGCATAGCCTCATATGAGACAGCTATATCAGGGATATCAGCTATATTTTTAGCAAAATCTTGCTATCATATGCAATAGTGTCTGGGTTTGGTGGCTGATTATGGGATGGGTCCCCAGGTGGGGTAGACTCTGGATAGTCCATTCTTTAGTCTTAGCTCCAAACTTTGTCTCTGTAACTCCTTTCATGGGTATTTTGTTTTCTATTCTAAGGAGGAATGAAGTATCCACACGTTGGTCTTCCCTCTTCTTGATTTTCTTTTCTTTTGCAAATTATATCTTGGGTATTCTAAGTTTCTGTGCTAATATCCACTTATCAGTGAGTATATTTCAAGTGAGTTCTTTTGCGATTGGGTTACCTCACTAAGGATGATATTATCCTCCAGATACATCTATTTGCCCAAGAATTTCATAAATGCATTGTTTTTAATAGCTGAGTAGTACTCCATTGTGTAAATGTACCACATTTTCTGTATCCAATAAATTGTTTTATTAACTTATTGTAGATACAGACTATAAGTTATTACTATCCTGTAAGGATAAACTTTTTGTACACTAGGAAAAGTTGTCATTGTATTATTTAAATGCCGATTTCTCTATACCAACAGAGTGTTGAGTCCAAGCTGGACTTTTGCTATTTTTTTATAAAGTATCATTTGTCTCAGTGTTTTGTAAACCTTCTTCTCCATCACCTTCTGATTGACCAATAAAGAGCTGATTCAGTCTACGGCTGGGCAGAGGAGGTAGGAAGCCTGGAATTCTGAACTTAGTAAAGGGTCCCAGGTACAGAGAGGTAGGAGTAGGACCATGTGGGAGGAAGAGAAGAGATGGTCATGAGGCCAGGGTGTCCAGGAAGAGTCTGATGAGCAGGTCGCCAATGGATTTGCCAAAAGGACACACATGGAGCACAGCAAGCCAGGGCAAGACTCAAACTGCAAGTAACACAGGACCTGTGGCTGGGATATAGATAGCTTAGAGGGTAAGAATGGCACAGCCTGTCCAGTCATAAGGCTAAAACCTTGGCTAAAGAACTTAATAAGTCTCTGTGTCATTTATTTATTTGAAGCTAGAAAGGGCTAAATTGGGTGTAGAAACTCATTGTAGTTATATAGTAACAAAGGGTGTACAGCAATCCCCCTGAAAATACATCTACCCTATCTTTATTTAACAAAGAGATAAATTAGAGCAGTGGTTCTCAACATGTGGTTCACAAGCCCTTTGTGGGTCAAACAATCCTTTCACAGGGGTTGCCTAAGATCATCTGAAATCACAGATGGCTAAATTACGATTCATAACCATAGCAAAATTACAGTTGTGAAATAGCAATGAAAATAATTTTATGGTTGGAGATCACAACATGATGAGCTTTGTTAAAGGGTAGCAGCATTAGCAAGGTGGAGAACCACTGAATTAGAACATAAGAATAGAAATGCTCTTTCTTACTTTATTTCCTGTCATTAGCAGGAAGAGCATTTATCTGGTACATAATAGGAATGAAGTAAATATTTGTGAAAGAGTAAGGCGGGAAATTTTTTTAGTTACGTTCGTAATGAATGGTAGAAACAGGACTTGTAACGGAATCAAATTCTAAAGCTTATGGGTTTTTTTAGACTTCTGTTTTGTTTTTTGAGTTTTATACTTTCTCTATTAGGGCTGTAGGATGGAAGCGGGAGAAAAATGTTCCCCGTCTTTTATATGTTGTATATCATTTACTTTTACAACTCCCAACGACAGCTGCTTTCTTCTTCAAGCCAAGATTTTGATATACAGGAAGCATTGGTGCTTAATCCAAGGTTAGACAGTGAGTCAAAATGATGAGGGTTCTCATTCCAGCCCCTGACTTCTCCCTCTATGCTGGCCACTTCCCATGATCATAGCTCCTTGAAGACTATATCCAGAGAGACCCTGGTGGTGAGTCAGGAAAAGATCAAAGCTGTCATGAGCCAGAAGCAAGCAGAGCTCCTCAGGCCAACTAATATTTCCAAGCATGCAGCATGTGAGTTGAGAGGAATATCTCATAGTCAAACCATAGCAAGCAGTGCACATAGCAGCTCAAACAAGGTGCCATGAATACACATATACATGTATTTTATGGCTATGCATGTTAATTTGGACCAATATCTAGAAGTGTAATGGCTGGGTTATAGTATATTTATAAGAAACTGTCTCATCATTTTCCACAGTGGTTGTTCTAGTACATTCTTTTTGTTTGTTTGTTTTGTTTTTTCGAGACAAGGTTTCTCTGTGTAGTCCTGGCTGTCCTGAGACTCACTCTGCATTCTTACTGGCTGTATTTGAAAGCTTCAGTTGTTCCTTGCCCTTACTAACATTAGCCATCATGTGGGGATGTGAAGATATTGGGGAAAGGGCCACATTTACTCATATGAATGCAGTTACACAGAAACCAGAGAGCAACCTTGGTGTTGTTCCTCTTGGGAAGCTGTTGGTTTTCAACTGGGTTAGGCTGTTAGGCCGTGGAGCCCCTCGGACCTACCTGTCCCTGGCTCTTCATCGTTGGGCTGCATACCATGCCATCACGCCTGGCTTTTTATGGGAGTGCTGGGCATCAAACTGAGGACCTCATGGTTGTGTACCGAGCCCTTTACTACAAAGCCATTTTCTATCATTATAGATCTAAATGTTTTCCTCAAGAAAAAATATCATTTCATAAGCTAATTCGCAATCTACATTTCTTTCTTGTTGAAATGACCAAACATTTTGTCCTTTTCATTTTTATTGGGTTGTTTGATTTTATTACTGTTGTTGTTAATCTAAAGCTAGGCTCTTCCTCTGGAGTGGCTTCTGTGTTGTATGTGGAAATGCTAGAGAAAAAAACCTAGAGCATAAGAAAGGGGCTCATGCATTTTAGAGGTTAGAGCAAAGGTCAGAAATTCACAAAGAATTTGGTGAATGCCACATAGCTCTGTATATGGTAAGTAGCATCACTCTGAGAAACTCAGGAAAAATCCCCCAATCTCACTTTGTAGCTGGACCTAGTAAACATATGTCCTAGTGTTTCTTTGAGAAATGAATGAAGCACTCTTCTTAAACAAGTAACTTGAGACAATGAGAACAACTGTGGCTGAGCCAGTGTGCTAAAAACTAAAAGGATATTTGAGTGAACTTTAATTGTAAGAAGTCTTAGAGTCTTTTTAATAAGGGAGAACCCTAGACCTTGTACAGTGGGGTAAAGGTACAAGTGGTCCTCAGCAGCTTATAAGGAGGTTTGTTTGCCTACCTTGTGCAAAAAGCAAGGGGTGTCTCTCAGCACCTTAGATCATCTATTGTGATCTAAGAGGCCTGATGGGAGCTGGCTTCCCTTTATCACTCTTGGTCTGGATAAGGATAGGGTGAAAGAGATTGTCCCTGGCTCTCTGACAAGAAAAGAGCAGCTTCCAGACAGAGTTCAACCTGAGTAAAGGCTTCCCTGCTGTGAGGGAATTATTCACTCTGGGATAGACTTCCTGGGCACAACTTCAAATGTTTCTGCTGGCTGTAGGAGTTCAGATTGAGAAGCTTAACCCATTCATGTCCAGTCTGCATGAACTACAGAAACCCTTGCCTCAAGGTAGTAGGCAGTACACAGAATGTCCAGCTAGAGCAGTTTTCTTGTTCTGATTTTGACTTTTACTCTCTGTGCTGGAGGACATCTCGGCAACGTTCCTATGATGCCACTGAGGTTCTGTCACTGTTTGTCATTACTACCTCATGAGCCACATCTCCAGGCCTTCTAGCTCCTTCAGGCCTCATTCCCTCTGTCCTCTGGTTGAACCCAACAGCCAACTTAGTCTAAGTTGTTAAGGGTCCACATGCAGTCAAATTCTCTAAAGCAGGTATAGCCACCTGTTGTAGGATGTGCATCCAATGTTGAAGCAGGAGGATCACAAGTTCAAGGCCAGCTTGAACTCTATCTTTTCTTTAAAAATTAAAATAAAATTTTAGTGTGTGTGTTCCTATTGTTGCTTGGCCTTTCTGAAGGAAGATCTTTGCCTTTCTCTCCTCTCATGAAAGATGGCAATATCTCAAAGGGAAAACCTGTACTAAATCTGTGACAGCTCGCAAATGGAACCTCTTCTTTCGTGGGGGAATTCCTAACAAGGGCATGTGGTGAGGCAGGTTGCTTTAGACTGGGAGTTGTGCATGATACTACTGAGAGACTGGCTTAGACTCAAACGCTAATAGCCCATCTGATGAGGACCAACAGCATGATTACATGGAGAAGCAAAGCCAAGTTGCCCATTTTTTCCTTAGCTGGCAGGAGCAAACTTCCTGGAATGGCTCCTTCTTACCTCCTGTCCTCTCTGCCCTCAACAACTTCAGGGAACATTCCTTCCTGTCCCAGGTTCAGACAAACGGTTTGAAAAGTCTGCCTTCACAGAAGTGTTAGTGATTTACCTTCAGAGAAGAAGAGTAACCAATTTGTCCTTTCACAGAGCAAGGGATCTATAGTAGAAGGAACACTGGATAGTTTCCTATCTGGTGAAGCACAGTCTGAAAGGGGACAGGAAAGGGGACATTGAAAGCTAGCAGCACACTGAGGCCCAGTGGCTGTCTTTCCTGTCTTCTCTTCCAATTTTATAGCAGTCCTTGGATAAGTAAGAACTTGACAAACCTGACTGCTTCCATTTTGGGCATGAAAACTATCTTACAGTATAGATAAACCAGATTCATTCTTGTTTGTGGTTAAATCTTTGTTTCTCAAGGACTGGGCTATGCCTCACCTATATCCTTAACTACAAATGGTTCTGTACTGCCTGTTCCAGGAAATGGCAACCATACCTGTGTTTGTAAAGGTTATTATGACCACCTGTTGTTATTACCACCTTGTAACCATGTCTTTGAACCAGGAGATTTTTTTTAATGACCAACTTGTTGTGTTTATGTTCTGCTTCTACACTCCTGCCCATTTGCTTGCCAAATCCCCATCCCCTTCCCCTGAGCTGTAAAAACCTAATCTTCCCCACATCCAATGCTGATCTCTTGAACCCCACCTTAGTGGGAGGCAGCCCAAATATACAAGTAAAAAAAAATGCTTTCTTTAATTTAGCCATGATTTGTGTTAGTGGTCTTTTCATGTGTATGGGAATAACAAACTAAGATTATGAGTGAGAACAGAAAGAGCACAGAGTTGGATGGGATTATTTCAGGTTTCATAGTTACCTGAATTTGCATGACTCCATCTAATTTCTAAAATGCATGGCTCCCTCACTCTAGCCACCAATTTCCCATGCACTGTCAACTCCTACAGTTGGTGGTGCATCAAATGCTGAGGCTACACTGGACCCACCCTTGCTGGCCACAGAGCTGTGACTCAGATGTGCACTAAAGTGCTCCAGGGAGCATGAGAGCAACAAGGCTGGTAAGTTGAAAAGTGGGGAGAACTCAGTTCTACATGAAGGTTAAGGGACAGTGTGGAGAAGATGCTCCTCCAATCTATCCATCAGATATCTTCCTTAAAGACGGCTGGATAGCATTTACAACAGTGGAAGCTTTATGGTAAAGGCAAGGGAGCATGAGAAGGTAGATCCAGCTCTCGTTTCCTCCTTCTGGTGTCCAGGGAGAAAGAAGAGAGCAGTGAATCCTGAAGTCCAAGAGAAACAAGGGCCCAGAATCAAGCAGTCTTTGTTATAAGAACTCTCAAGAACTTTAACTTTCTCTAAGGTGATGGAGGGACTCTTTAGAGGGTAGATAGTGTTGTAGATAGGGACCGAGGGAAGTTGGTTTAGGGAGGGACTGTGCTTCGATATAGTTTGTGTATCTAAAGGTTCATGAGCTGAGATGGTCGAAACTTTAAGAAGTGAAAGTTACTGAAAATGACTAAGACGTTGGGCATGACACATATAGAAATGATTACCTTGGTCTTTTTAAAAAAGATTTTATTTATTTATTTTTATGTATATGAGTACACTGTAGCTGTACAGATGGTTGTGAGCCATGATGTGGTTGCTGGAATTGAACTCAGGATCTCTGCTTGCTCCAGCCCAAAGATTATATTTATTATCAAAGAATATATTTATATATTATAATTTATAAATGTATTTATAAATTATATATTATTTAATAATAATATATTAAAGAATATATTGAAGAATATATATATTATTATTAAAGTATATAATTATTATTATATTTAAGTACACTGTAGCTGTCTTCAGACATACCAGAAGAGAGTGTCAGATCTCATTACAGATGGGGCTGGAGAGAAGGCTCAATGGTTAAGAGCACTAACTGCTCTTCTGAAGATCCTGAGTTCAAATCCCAGCAACTACATGGTGGCTCACAACCATCCATAATGAGATTACCCTGTTCCTTTGGAATGCTAACTAGTTTCTTTGTTATAAAAAGAGCCAGTCTGGCTGTGGTGCAAGTAGACTGTGCCACCATACAAAAGAATTGGTAAGGCTGTGTGAGCCCAAATTCTGTGAAACTCAGAATTGAGTACAGTAGGCATGAAGCCAGCTCCCTGCCAAAGTCTACATGCTCTAGGACATCTAACTACAATACCCCACTGAGAGGAACATAACAATCAGACACATAGAGCAAACACCTGAAGTTTTCCCCCATGCTAATAATCACTAGCATCTCAAACTGAGCCAATGGCAAAATCTACCCCTGGATCCCACCCTACTCTTCAATGTTTATAAAGTACTTATTCACATAGAATAAAGCACACAAGTTATGTACGGAGAATCATCTGAGAATGATTGTTTTACTGAGATGTAACACTTTGGAGAAGAGTTTTCTCTCCTGAAGCATTCACCAAAGGATCTCAGACCTGAGTGGCAAGCTAGGCTCATGCCTCTGCTGTCACTGTTGCTGTAGCTGCAGCTACTACCCCTGCGTGATGCCTGTCACAGCCACCTGCTGTCCTGATGCCACCACCCCTGCCTCAGGCATTGGTGCTATCAGAGCATCAGGCAAGACCTGGGACCCCAGCTACCTGCCCTAAATTGGCTTCCCTCTGAGAGCTACAACACTGGCTATTTCTGGCCAGACCAAAGATCCATGTAACTCCTGATTCCACAGAACTCCTGATTCCTCAGAGGGTGACATCTGCCTCCTGATTTTCTCTGGTTTCCTGTATATTCTGTGTAATCTCTTCCACTCACATATGGTTCCATTATGATGTGATCCAGGGATTAGACACTGATTACAGCTAAACAAATGCTAGAACCAGGTTCTTTGATCTGGAGAGCTATGAATTTTAAACATTTTTTTTCTTTATAAAGTTCCCAGTGTTACATATCTTGTCATAGTGAAAGGCAGTGAACTGACCCAGACAATAGCTCTGATGACTTTCAGGAGATGCATTGTAATGGGGAAACATTGGCAAGAAGAGTTGGGGGGAAATGGCAATGTGATAGATTAGATATAGTAGTAGAAATACTAGGACCTACACTAAGACTATGGGTGTTCGGACGCAAAACAGAGACTTGAAATATATCAGGAAGTTGAGAGACTAGGACTCAGCTGACCTAAGGCAATTGGGAGCTATTTCTGTGTGTATTCTTTGGGACCACCTATAGGGATATAGACCCCTTCGGTTCCTTGGGTACTTTCTCTAGCTCCTCCATTGGGGACCCTGTGTTCCAAATAACAAAAACAAACAAACAAACAAACAAAAACAAAAGCCCAGGATAGCAAAAACTATTCTCAACAATAAAAGAACTTCTGATGGAATAAGCATCCTGGATCTAAAGGTTTACTATACAGCAATAGTGATAAAAATTGCAGGGTATTGGTACAATGATAGGCAGGTAGTTAAATGGAATAGAATTGAAGACCCAGAAATGAATCCACACACCTACGGTCACTTGATCTTTGACAAAGGAGCTAAAACCATCCAGTGGGAAAAGGACAGCATTTTCAACAAATGGTGCTGGTTCAACTGGTGGTCAACATGTAGAGGAATGTGAATTGATCCATTCTTATCTCCTTGTACAAAGCTCAAGTCCAAGTGGATCAAGGACCTCCATATAAAACCAGATACACTGAATCTAATAGAAGAGAAAGTAGGGGAAAGTCTGGAACACATGGGTACTCAGGAAAAGTTCCTGAATAGAACACCAATGTCATATGCTCTAAGATCAAGAATCAACAAATGGGCCGGGCATGGTGGCGCACGCCTTTAATCCCAGCACTGGAGAGGCAGAGGCAGGCGGATTTCTGAGTTCGAGGCCAGCCTGGTCTACAAAATGAGTTCCAGGACAGCCAGGGCTATACAGAGAAACCCTGTCTCGAAAAACAAAACAAAAACAAAACAAAAAAAAAGAATCAACAAATGGGACCTCATAAAATTGCAAAGCTTCTGCAAGGCAAAGGACACTGTCGATAGAACAAAATGGCAACCAACAGATTGGGGAAAGATCTTTAGCAATCCAACATCTGATAAAGGTCTAATATACAATATATACAAAGAACTCAAGAAGTTAGACTCAGGAGAACCAAATAACCCTATTTAAAAATGGGGAGCAAAGCTAAAAAGAGAATGCTCAGTTGAGGAAACTTAAAGGGCTGAGAAACACCTAAAGAAATGTTCAACATCCTTCATCATCAGGAAAATTCAAATCAAAACAACCCTGAGATTCCACCTCACACCAGTCAGAATGGCTAAGATTAAAAACTCAGGTGACAGCAGATGCTGGCATGGATATAGAGAAAGAAGAACACTCCTCCATTGCTGGTGAGATTGCAAGCTGGTACAACCACTCTGGAAATCAGTCTAGTGGTTTCTCAGAAAACTGGACATAGTACTACTTGAGGACACAACTATATCACTCTTAGACATATACCCAGAAGATGTTATAACATGAAGTAAGGACACATGCTCCACTATGTTTATTGCAGCCATATTTATAATAGCCAGAAGCTCAACAGATATCCCTCATCAGAGTAATGGATCCAGAAAATGTGGTACATTTACACAATGAAGTACTACTCAGCCATTAAAAACAATGAATTTATTAAATTTGCAGGCAAATGGATGGAACTTGAGAATATCATCCTGAGTGAGGTGACTCAGTTAGAAAGGAACAAACACAGTATGTACTCACTGATAAATGGATATTACCCCAAAAGTTCAGAATATCCAAGATTCAATTCACAGACCATATGAAGGCCAAGAAGAAGGAAGACCAAAATGTGGATGCTTCAGTCCTTTTTAGAAGGGTAAACAAAATACTCACAGGAGAAAATATAGAGACAAAGTGTGGAGCAGAGACTGAAGTAAAGGCCATCCAGAGACCTCTCCACCTGGGGATCCATCCCATATACAGTCACCAAACCCAGACGTTATTGTGGATGCAGGGACGTTATTGTGGCTTGGTGATAGAAGCTGGAGTATGGCTGTCTCCTGAGAGACTCTGCCAGAGCCTAAAAAATATAGAAGAGGAAGCTCACAGCCAACCATCGAATTGAACTCCAACTCCCGATGGAGGAGTTGGAGAAGGGACAGAAGGAGCTGAGGGGCTTTACAGTCCCATGGAGGGAACAACGGTGGCAACACACCAGAACTCCCAGAGTTCTCAGGGACTGGACCATCAACCAAAGAGTACACATGGAGTGACTGGCCACATATGTGGCAGAAGATGGCCTTGTTGGACATCAGATGGAGGAAAGACCCTCGGGCCTGAGGGTGTTTGATGCCCCAGTGTAGGGGAATGCCAGGGCAGGAGGGTGGGAGTGGATGTGTGGGGGAGCACAGTCATAGAGGCAGGGGGAGGAGGGTGGAATGGGTTCTAATGGGGAGATCTGGAAAGGGGAAGACATTTGAAATGTAAATAAGGAAAATATCCAAGAATAAAAATTCTAGTGATTTATATGTGTTCAAGTTTTTTAACTAGTACTTAAAGCATAAGTAGAAACTTAGTCACAGGCCTTGGTGAAGCACTCACCATGGATGTGACGTCAAGGAGAAAGAAAAAGTCTCAGAAGGCTGAGAGCCTTGGAAGAAAATACTGGGAAGAAGCTTTGAGTTGCTGTTTTAGATTAAAATGTCACTGAAGGATTCAATAGTGCTAAGCAGCCAGAATTAGAGGGCTCTGTATTTGCAGCTTAGTAGATACAACCTGTAATGAGTCTACCAGTCCTACAAGGCCTTATAGACCAGTTCCTTCCTGTCCATAGAGTTTCCTTCAGTGCTAGATTCTAAATATCTTATTTTATCTAGTATACACAAATTTCTTAAGACATTTAAGTAGTGGATAAGTCGCCTGGGCTCCCAGGCCAATAAGTAGCCACTCCCACCCTAACCATATACTGGCCAATACCTTCCTTGTCTAGTTGACAAGATGGCTGTACAATCTGTACCCAAGATGTCAGTCTCTTTCTACACCTTCTTGAGAACACAGAAAGGTCAAGAAACAGCCTTCAAAGTCTGATAATGGAGATGATGAGGATTCCTGTTCCCTGTGTATTCCTGCCCACAAGCCAGGTCTGGTTTCCTCCCATCTGCTAACTCATAAAAAGCTGGAACACACTGAGGGTAGGGAAAGTATCTGAGCCTGATGGTCAGCTCAGAAAGCTTCTGGGAATTCATTCTGATCTAAACAACTATTCCAGTTATCTGTATGACTCAGCCCGGGCACTCAGGATCTGCTTGTGTCCACCGGTGGCTGGTGCTGACTCAGGCCTTGGGAGAGCACCTTGTGAGCCCTTCTGGGCTCCAGCTCCCCTTGTCACTGCCCCTTCATCCCCAGAGGACACTGAATGGATCCATGATAGAGCCTCTCAGAATTCAGTTTCATTTCTCAACAAACAATGAGCCTCCTTCTCTTCTTCCTCCTCTTCCTCCTCCTCTTCTTCCTCCTCCTCCCATTCTCCTCCTCTTTCTGCCATCTCTTCTTCCTCTTCCTCTTCCTCTTCCTCCTCCTCCTCCAGCTCCTGGCTGTACATATCTGTCAATCTCTGGTAGACTCTAGAGAAAAGCCAGCTGATATAGTCACTAGTACATTGTACATTCACAAATGCACTTAATTGTACATTCACAAATGCACTTAATGTGTTTATATAGCACCTATGGTGGGTGTGCTGATGGCTAAGGATTTGGATCTGAAAAGATGTAGGCTATATCTGCCCATACCATTCATGGTCTTGTTGGGGTAAAAATGCATAAACAAAAATTTAGGAAGCCATGGAAAATGCACAAAAGCAAAATACCAGGGACCACTGAGAATAGCCAACACTGGTGTTGACTCTGTGTGCCCGGTAGCCCCTGCTCCCTGAATCAAGCAGTTAGGTGTAATGAGTGCATGGAGATGAATCTAAGAGGGCTCAGAGAAGAAGGGAAATACCAGGAGCTTACATGGTGCAGAGAGTGTTTCTTTCCCAGAAGAAACAGAGCAGACTGAAAGGCAAAAATGTTTTCCTCATTGCTGTGACCAAATACCTGACAAGAAACAACCTTAGGGGAGAAGGATTTGGGGGCTCACAGTTTGAAGGGATACACTCTATCATTTCAGGCAAGACATGGTAGCAGAGTGGTAAGGGAAGGTGGCAAAAAATGGGGACTCTTGTCACATTGCATCTACTGTCAAGAAGAAAAGGGACAGGAATGTCTCTTTGCTCAGCTCAATTTCTTCTGTTTTTGTAATCCAAAGGCATGGCCCATGAAATTCATGTGCTCCCCTTCACTTACTCTAATCCAGACATTCCCTCATAGCTGTGGACCACCTTCCCAATGCTGCAACCCTTTAATACCGTTTGTCATGTTGTAGTTAACCTCCCACCTCCATCATAAACATTTCATGGCTACTTTGTAACTGTAATTTTGCTATTGCTATTAAACAGTAATATAAACATATGATATGCAGGATTTCTGATATGTGACCCCTGAGAATCACTGTCCTAGATGCTGTCAAGTTGACAGTATTGTCATAAGTTTTAAGGTTCATTGTTTTGTCCAGAGGCTTTTTTTTAAAGCTTGAACCTACTATGCGCCATCATCTTGGTAATACAGCTCTACATCCTAAACTCTGTGACCTTTCTCCTTTATTTCAGCAGGAAATGGAAGTGCGGGGGTGAGGGGGGGGGGAGAAAGGGCATATGATGCCAGGTAAAACATAAAGAAAAAAACTAATACAAGTATCTCCTATCTATAGACCAAACCTCCATGTGTATACTATCTTGTCTTGATGAAGACTGCATCTATATGCAGGTCCACAGAAGCCACAGTAGACTTGGCAGTTCAGGGTGGGTGTGGCTAGGCTGGCTAGATTAGAGCATGATTTTCCAATTTAGAAACTGACTATGCATTTACATAGACAATGTAAAGAGATGACCATGGCCTATTTTACAGATGTACAAGTGGAAAACTGTAAAGGTTACATAACTTTTCCAAACCTTATTTGTGCAGTAAGTGAGGAAACAGGACTTCAGACCTAGATCTCCAAACTGGCTACTTTTCAACACACCACTTTGTTTTTACTCTATTCAGAGAATGAATTTCATCCCTCCTTAGTACCAATTTTCTGAACATCATTAAATACAAAGTCTAACACCATACATGATTATGATCTTAGCACCCTGCAACTTTAATTAAAATGTTTATTATCAGCATTAATAGACTTCCTTATGTACTTGCTCATTAACTATTTTATATGAAATAGCTGTGTAATAGTCAGTACAAATTCCCAAATTCAGAGCTATGGAAGATGGAGCAAGGAGAGTCCTTTCTCCTCATAGTGTTTTGGGGTGACAGACAACCCATTTACTGTAATTGTCCTAAGTGCTGTTATCATGAACACTGATGCTTCTCTGGAGTTTACTGTGTACCAGGAACCATCCTGAGCACTCTTGGTACATTAACCCACTGAATTATCACAGGAGAATCATAAATCAAACCAGACACCCACATCTGGAAGGAGGAGGATGGAGGGCCAGGTTTGAACTGTCTGAGTAGACCTTAGCTACAGAAATTTGGAATGTAACCAAATTGGAGCATGCTCCGCACATATTAGGTTTTAAAGAATTCGTACCGAAGAAAGTAATGTAAAAATCCTTCATTGTTTTTACAATGGTTACATGGTGAAATGAGAGTTGAAATATATTAGGTCCAATCTGACACATTACTAAAGTTGATTTTACCATTTCCTTGTGGTGCGAGACACTTTTAAATCAGACACTGGCTAATGTGTATAAATTGATATTTCCTCGAAGATAAGGCTGCCTCAGGGAAGAGAGTGAGGAGGCGGGGAGAACAATATGGGACAGAAAGAAGGCACTGGGTACACAGGGGACTCTCAGTGCTCTGCTCTTGTGGCCAGAATGGGTAATTCCAGTTATGCCCAAATATGAGCCATCAGGACCTGCTCACTTGGGCCTGGTCAACGGTAGCTGCCACTGTGAAACGGGGGCCTCCTACAGACTTACAAAGGCATGTTCCCTACGTTATTTCCAACACAGGATGAGAAATTCTTAAACTACTGTTTCACCCTCTTCCTATACAACAAAGTTTGAGAGTCTAACGGGATTGGCCACTCAGCTTTTGCAGTTCTGGGTCATCATCCTTCTGAAACCCATACAAAAGCTTCCCCAGAGAGGTGAAGGCCAGCCCCTGTGAGGAAAACACCCTGGGCTGGCAGTTGGATATTCCAGGTGCCTGTTCAGCTCTCCTCACATGCAGATCACAATTCCTAAGGGTCAAAGGTTCCAGGTTCACTGGGAGGCTAAATAAATACACAGTGCATTGAGGAAGAAATGATGGAGGGAACTGCTACCTGAGGGGAGGGACACAAGGGATGGGCCTCAGACTGGACAGGTCACCAGCATTTAGAAGCTATTCTCAGAGACTGTGTCAAATCAACTGAATCAGAAACCAAACAACAGGCTGAACATCTGGTTTTCAGGAACCTTGAGGAGATTCTGATTCCCCATCTGCACCGGGGAGTGATTAGAGCCTTGCCAATCCGCCTACAAGTGTGCTTGCAAGAGAAATGTCCCTTGGAAGCTGAGGGGGGGTTCTTTCCTATGTCCCAGGAACTCAGGGAGTATCCCAACAATGGGGGGCTGACCTGAAGTGGGTCTTGGCCAGACTCTGCCTTTCGTGAGGCTGTGATTAGGGCAGGCAACCAGGTCCACCCCATCTGAACCATAGCCTTGCAATGGCCAGAGCAGCAAGTCTGGTGGTCCTTCCCATTCTTGGGCTGTCCTCTTCATTACAATTCGTCTCAGCTCTAGTCTTGGAACATTTCTCATTTTCTATTATCTCCTGCATCCCATTTCATCCTCTGAATCCCTTTCTCCCTTTTCATTTTCTCTTACTTTGTCAAGGAGTACTGAGCTGTGCCTATGGAAGGTACTAGAAAGAGAAACAATAGCCTCTGACTTCTGGGGACAATCCCTTTCTTTACCCATTCCCTCTCAGCTTTCCCATTTTCTCCTCTTTAAAATTAAAATTTTTATTTTTCAATAGCTTGGGGAAGGCTCTACTGCATTATTAAAAGCCTCCTTTTGACTCTATATTGTATCAAAGAGATACTTGCACATTCACGTTTATCGCTGCTCTGTTCACAGAAAATAAAGAAAGAAAGAAATAGAAAGAGCATAGACGTCCATCAAAAGCTGATAGAATCATGAAAATATGACTTTTATATACAACAGAATAGTATTCAACACTAAAGAAAAATGAAATTATGACCTTGAAGGTAAACAGATGGATCTGGAAACTATTAAGCTAGGTTACCCACATCCTGAGAGACAAATACTACATGTGCTATCTGGTATACAGACACTAGCCTTTAATTATCATATATATGAGCTTAAATGTGGGTATGTGTTATGAAAGCAAAAGGGGGACCATAAGAAAAAAAGAGATTTGGGAAAGTAAGAAAAGTAAGTGGGAAGAGGAAATCTGGGAACAGAGGTACAGGAAGGGAGTAGGAAAATGGAGAAGGAGGAAGGAGAGGATCAGCAAAACAAATTATAGATGGAAATGCCACAATGAAATGGTAATTAGTAATATAAAAGGATCAATATTTAAAATATGAACAGGGGAGCTTTTTTTGTCTGATTTATAGAGAGCTGTAGTCAGAAGGCAAACCTTCCCTGGTGCCCACAGGTTAGGGGCTGCCAGGCACTACTTCCTCAGCTACAGTTCACTTACCTGAGGCAGCCCTAGCTTGGAGATTTGCTGGGCTGAGACACTCTCATCTCCCCAGTTTCACTTTCCTGCTGTTCTTCCAGCCAGCTACTTACTGCACAAGTGGTGGACCATGGCAGAAATTGCTCTCTAGGAGTGCTGGCTCAGAGAAATGATAATATATAATATTCTAAGTTTCTGAGGAGTGTTACAAAATTAAAAATACACAAGTGAGATTAATTTTAATACTTGTTTAACCAAGTAGAACTCTAAACAATGTATTTTGGCCATATTCATCTTTTATTTCTCCCCCTAACTCCTCCAAAATTAACATCTACCTCCCCATTCTCTCCTAAGTTTGTTTCCTTTTTAAATTTTTAAAACAATCCACCAAATTAATTTGTACTTCCCACAAGCTCATAGGTTTGGGACCAGCTACTGGTGTGTGGTCAACCTGCCAGGGGTTTCTCCCTTAAATAAAACTGACTGCATCTCCAAGAAGTCGTTGAACCAGTAGTTCTTCAGGTAGGGGTAGAGACCTGTGAGCCTAAGGAACTAGAACGCTGCCTTGACTGATCTTATCCAGACAACCACAATTATCATGGCTGGGAGAATTGGTTTCACTCTCATCCTCTCCAACATCTGGCTCTTACAACCTTTCCACTCTTACTTCTTGAATAGTCTCTAAACCTTGGGGGGAAGTGGGGGTGCTATAGAAGTCCCCCATGAGCACTCCACTGGCATTTATTCTCTGTGCTTTTGAGTTTCTGCATCATCCACTATCCACTGCATAAAGCAGCTTTCCTGATGAGGACTGAGAGCTACACTAATCTGGGGGCATAGAGTTTGATACTATGTTCATTTAGCAGGAGAGAAGTAGGCATACTTCTGGACTTGTAAGTACTTCAACTCTATGTCATAGGCAAGACTGCAGTTCCATATGTACATCCTCCTGTGGAGTACACCTTTAAAAAACTGAGGAAGTTGCTGGTTATCCTCATAACATTTGTGCCACTATTGTACCTATGAGTGTGATTGGCCGTGGTGGTCATAGCTGCAGTCCGTGGGGTTCCCAGCTAGGTAAGAGTACTCATGACTCACCCCTGCTCCCCTCAGCAGCATGCATGGCGTCCTCTGGGAATCTTCCTGGTCACTACTTGATTACCCCATGCCCTGTGACTAAGGTGTGTGGGGACTTCAGCATTACTAATCTGTTCTTTTATCCTCCCTATAAGAATAGTCTTAACAGTTGACTTCCTGACCTCTTGGGCTTATTCAAAATTATCAAAAGCCATAAGTTTTTTTTTTTTTAATCTTGCATTACAGTATGTGTGTGTGCACACACACACACGTGTAGGTACTGAGGCCAAGACACAGTTTGTAGTAGTCAATCTCTTGTTCTGCTGTGTTGGTACCAAGGATCAAACTCAGATTGTCAATTGGTGGCAAACACCCTTAGACTCGCAGCCACCTCACTGGCCTTCCCTAACTCTTTATATAAATATTAAAATTCAGCTCATCTCCAGGATCCTAGCCTTGCAAACAGTTTGCCCAGAACCACTTCTAAGCTCTTGGACCTCCTTAGTGTCTCTGGGTTCAAATTTTGGCCTTGATGCCGCTGTACCCTCTCTGTTTTTAGTTTCTTCATCCATTTAGAATAGTAATGAAAATAGATCATTTTCCCTATGACTGCTGTTCAAGACACATTAAATATTTTGAATAATATCTGTTATATGAAGCACTCTATATTTTTTCACTCCTTATTGTTTTTTATCTCTTCCTCAGCTTAGGGTAAAGTCCAAATTTTATGTTTCATCCCTAAGACAGCTTGACACACAGGAGAGTCCCAACAAAGTATTGCTGAGTTAGTGACTCAGTCAATCACACACACCATGGGTTTCTGTACTACTTCGGCTCTTCTTTGCCCCAGGATCCTCTTCCACACTGGTTGCTCCACAGTTTTCCTTAGAAATGGGATTAGTAGCTTCCGATTTCCAATGAGTAACAAGGGTGTTCTTCACCGGGAGTTTCCCCATCTCTTGCTGGATTCCTGTTTCTTAGAGATCTTTCTGACTCGTATTCTCACTGCCCCACTTTACAGATGGCATTCTCTAAACCCAGCCTACTATAATGTTTCGTCCATCAGTCTCTGCTTCGATATCTCCAGATCCCCAAATTTCTACTGAACTAAGTCACAGGTCTTCCACCAAGGCATTAAGGTCCTTCAGAATTACAGTTCTATAACCGTGTATGCATCATCTCACTGCATGCCTAAGTCATTGTCTTGGCAAGCCCTTCATCATTATATCCATTTGCTTATCCATTAACCTATCCATCTGCCCACACAAATCACTTACACATTCATTCACCTTTTTATCTACCTGG
Organism: Mus minutoides; assembly: GCA_902729485.2. Lineage (NCBI taxonomy): Eukaryota > Metazoa > Chordata > Mammalia > Rodentia > Muridae > Mus > Mus minutoides. The sequence goes on along the minus strand of LR749777.1, from coordinate 1,167,051 downwards.
CATCCACCCTACCACATGATTACCCATCCCTTATTTTTATCGGCTATTCATATACATATGCACTCAGGAATCAAGTTGATATTCACTGATATTCTTTATTCTCTAGTAATGGGTTACAGACTTATAGAAAACTGATCTTCAACTCCATGTAGTTCTTAATCTACAGGGGAAATTAGTTAACTGGAGAAATACAATTTGTCACAGAAAGCAACTTGTCATGTGGTCCATGGATGACCTTCATGGGATCTGTGAACAGAACTCCTCAAAATTGTAAATGAAACTGTGTTAAATGTATATTCATGCCAGGCAGTTGTGGCGCATGCCTTTAATCCCAGCACGTGGGAGGCAGAGGCAGGTGGATTTCTGAATTTAAGGCCAGCCTGGTTTACCTGGTCTACAGAGTGAGTTCCAGGACAGCCGGGGCTACACAGAGAAACCCTGTCTGGAAAAAACAAACAAACAAACAAACAAACAAACAAAGTATATTCATGCTGTTTCGGCCAGGGCCACCCCTGCCATCTTTCTTCTGAGCCCAGCGGAGGCTGCTAAGGGCTCTGGAGTGCTCTCCATGCCACAGGACCTCAGGATCACCTCGGGATCACCGGTGAGTGGAACTCAACATCAGCTTCAAGAATTGCAGAGGATCTTGTGCTGGCAGTAAAAGGGACAAAGGAACACTGCCCGACCAGAGGCTGGGATCAGTTTCAGCCCCTTGGTCTAACAAACTTTATATGCCCCAGTACATGGGAATGCCAGTGCCAAGAAGTGGGAGTAAGTGGGTAGGGGAGCAGGGCAGGGGGAGTGTATAGGGGACTTTTGGTATAGCATTTGAAATGTAAATGAAGAAAGTATCTAATAAAAAAAGTATATTCATAGGCAACACACACACACACACACATCTATATCTCTCATAGAAACTCTATGGCTCTAATAACATTATCAAAAAGGTTCTCTAGAAGGTGAGGAAAAGCTTGGGAACCTTTGTTTTAAAGAGAGAAAAGAAAATTAAGGTTTATTTCAGATCCATTTTGCACCAGACAACACTTCTGGTTTCCCAACCTTAGATAGCTCCTTGTTTGGAATATCAGAAGGGGCAAGAAGCAAGGTAGGGAAATTATCCCATTTTGGAGTCCTGGGCTAGGCAGTACCACCTCATCTAATGCTTACAGTAACCTTTCAAAACAACTATATCACTTCTATTTCATAGAGAAGAACGTTGAGAAGGAAAGCAGGGAAGACCAGCCCATAATCACAGAGTGAGGAAGAGGTAAGGATCTGAACACAGGTCACTGGAGCCCATGGTCTCTGCAAAATTCCATATACTATGAGGAGAGGTATAGCTTTCTGTTTTGAGAATAGTAAGAGGATGCTATAAACATGAGAAACTGATATTACACACACACACACACACACACACACACACACACACACGCACACACACACACATACATTGGAGGGAGTAAGCAGACTATTATTAAGGTCAGCGAGTGATGAACCTTGTCCTTAGTATTACCCTAGCAAGCTTTAGCAACATGCTGTCCTAGAGCAGGCACTTCCAAGTACTTGTAGCAGGATCTCTTGGCTGAAGGGTGCCTCTCCAACCTTCCTCAGTTGTAATTTTGCCTGGCAAGGGTAGCACCTTGCTCCATCACAAATGTCAGGGGACAAAACAACCCCAAATTGCCTGGAACTAGAGACTAAGCTGAGTGGACACACACTTTCCACGTTTAGAAGTTTCTGGAACCCCAAGAAAGATTGGGTCCTGCTTAGCAGCTCGCCCAGGTAGAACCTAGTGCTGCCTAACACACTGTGACTCCCTCCCTGCATCAGTGAATTCAGACCCCTATTAGACCCCTGGCATTCTCTTAAAAAGGTACTGAACTAAATGTCTCTACAAGGGAGCTTTCCAGCCACAAAAGACTGGGCTGAATTAGTTTCTTTTTCAATGAAAATGGTTTCAGTGTTAGGGACTGTATATTTTGTTGTTTTAACCTCTTTTCTGGCCTAACTCTTGTCTCCTCTCCATCCCTGGACAGCACAATAGTCTGGTATATAATGTCATGACCAGTGCTCTCCCCTGAGCTCCTGCAGATACCTAGGCCTGTATCTACTTCTCACAGAGGCTAGATTAGTACTTCCAAGAGGGTTGATTGATTGCAAGTTGAATATCAGATGTGGCATTTCCACCCCCAGCCCAGCTCTCCTATTCTCTCTGTACAGTCTGTGCCTTTGTCCCCAGCCTTGCTCTGTCTTGCCCCTTTGTGCACTACCTCCTTCACTGGTCCTTCCCTATTGCCCTGTTCTCTGTTTTCCAGGCCTCTGGCTCCTCCTGTGAGCATCCTCTTAGCTTGTTTGTGTCTCTCAGTCTCCTACCCAGGATGCATTGCCAGATCCCCAAGCTTCTGTTGTGCTCAAGGTCCTCTTCATTTTGTTGTCTGCACTCTGGACGTTTTTACTCTTCCAGCGGCCTCACGCTGTGGACAGGCTGCATCTTTGCCTGCTTTAAAGACTCTGAGTCCATCAAAGGAGTTCTGAGATCTTACCATTGCTTCCCAGTGAACTCTCCATCACAGAATTCTGCTACCAAATTCGGAAGGTCTCCCTGCAGAGCACCCCAAATGTGGAAACTTAAGTGTGTCTTCCTCTGCTCTTAGCTGAGTTTCTGGAAGATGGACAATATGGAAGTAAAGTTATAGGAATTAGACCACCGTATCCGTCCCACCTCCATCTTATCAGAGCAGCCACTATTCTGTCCCAATAACTCCCTCACTACCTCCTTGTCTGCTACAGTGTGGCCATCACTAGGTGGGCAGGTGTAGTCACATTCAGAGGTAAGGCAGAGGGACTCACTTCAACTCTGACATTTATCCTCTCCCCTGAGACTTTGGCGTTTAGTCACCCTGCTGAGTGGAGCAGGAATAGCCTTTTCATCAGATGTCTGTGGCCTGGGGGAAGGGCGCACGTCAGGCACAGGCTAGTCTGCTGAGTCAGGGTTCAATGTGGTCTGTCTCCTTGGCCTTGACAGTGGCCCTCTGTAGGAATGCATCTTTCCTCTGAAGCTAGTTGATTTTTGGAATGCATTCAATCCAAACTGTGCAAGTAAGCTATTCCCTGTCCATCTACAGAAAAGAAGATGATCACGGCTGGGAAGAAAGCAGACATTGGAGACAGACAGTTGAACCTCTATGTCACCCCAGTTTAACTTCTCCCAATGAAGCACTACTAACTGTGTATCTTGCTGTGAGATCAAATGAAGTGGGGCATATCAAAGTCTTACCAAAGTGCTTGGACAAATGTCATCAGCCTAAAATGGCATTATTGTTTGTACATAGTGACTGATTAGGACATCCTTGTTCTCTGGGGAAGATTGTGCCTTTCCTGCAACCTAGCACAAAAGTCTGGCTCTCGGATGCCAAAACCTATGGTTATATCCATGTAGCTTTGGAAATTTTAACTGAAAAAACAAGTGAGACAGTGAGAAAGGAAAGGGAAGTTAAAGATCATTGGCTTTTTCTTTCCTATTTTTTTTTTCTTAATGCACAAACTGCTTCCACAGCTTGGATTATCCCTGGCTATGTTTTGTTTCTTTGGATGGAATGCAGTTTCCAGAATAACACTATGCACTTAGCCTGGAAGAAAGGATTTCCATAAACAAAGTCCATTAAGGGAGACCTCTGAAGTAATGGCACGTTTACCAGCCCTGGAATTAGACTGACATGCGTATGTTGGCTCCTTGCTTAATCCCTCCCTCCATCCTATGCTTCTGCTCTTCACTTAGGAGAAAAATAGTCATGTAGTCTTTGGACCAGCATAAAGAAGGCCTGGTATATTCAGTGTTGTTAGGCAAGATGGTTAACCTCCCCAGTAACTTAGCTATCTTTAGCCTCCTCGATGCTATTTTGAAATGTCAAACAAGCAAACACTGCTTCCAGAATGGCTCTAATATGAGATGTGACAGGATGCTTGGGGGTGGGGAGATGAGGAGGAGGTGGGGGATGATAAAGGAGCCTTCTGATACAGGGTGAGATAATACAACAACTTTTCAGCTGCCAAGACTATTTCTCTTCTATCATCCATCCCATCCTCCTCTTCCATGGCCTGGCCCAATCCAGGAGGGTAAGGGGCCAATGGGCTAAAAGGATTTATGCCTATGTGACTCTGGAGCCAAAGGTGGACATCACATCAGGCAAATAAGAAAATCCACTGTAAAAATACTATAAACTTATTATTCAGTTATATTAGTGGTATTGTAGGAAAGATGAGGATGTAGTAGCTTACAGATGAACTTGTGCATTAGTTTTTCATCATTTAATAAATGCCAGAAGAAAAAAAACGACCTAAAGAAAAAGAATATTTATTTAGCTTGTGGTTTTAGCAATTGCAGCCTGTGAACTTTGGCTTGAAGATTATGGGCCTCTGGTGAGGCTGGATATCATGGCTATGGTCACCTTTGGAAGAGACGGCTGTTTACCTGATGGCAGAAAAGGAAGCAGAGGGAATTCAGAGAGAGCTTCAGCATTTTCTTCAGAAGCATGTGTGGTATTTGAGTGAGCATGTCCCCCGTAGGCTTGTGCATCTGAGTACTTGGTCCTCATTTAGTGGTGCCGTGTGGAAGGTTATTGAACCTTTAGGAGGTGGAGACTTGCTGGAGAAAGTATCTCACTGGAGGTGGGCTTTGAGTGATTAGAGCTTTGCCTACTTCCTACGCATGTCCCCCTCTTCCTCCCTCCCACCTTTCCTCCCTTTCTATTTCTTCCTCCTTCCCTTTCTCCCTCTCTCTCCTTCTTATGTGTGGATGAAAATATGACCAGCCAGATTGCTGTGCTTGCGACCACACCTCTCCTGCCATAAGGGGTTTTATGTCTCTGAAACTGTACACCAGAATAAATCCTTTCTTCCCCAAGTTGATTTTTGGTTGTGGTATTTTGCCAGGACAACAAAAAAGTATCTAATGCAGAAATCAATATCAGCAGTGAGATACTGCTAGGATAAATTTGACCTTGTGACCAGTATGAATTTGAACTATGATGTGGCAGACTTTAGAATGTTGGGTTGGGGAAGCATTTGAATGCAGTAAACGGTGATTAACAAGCTGTTCTAATAGAAGCTTCAAATACAGTTACACTGAGAAAAATGCAGACATTGGTGGGCCAGGATTTGAGATTTCAGAGGAGAACAGGGATTCTATTATTAACTGGTCTATAGGGAATTTATAGGATATTTTGGTAAAAATCTAGCTTCATTCCGTATATATCCTGAGAACTTACATGAAGCTGAATTTTAAAATAATGAACTAATTTGAATGCAGGGAAATTTCAAGACAGTATTTGCACTTAGTCTATGGCATACAATTACTCTTATCCAGGCCTATAAAATAAGAGCAATAAGTGGCCAGAAGGAAATGAAAAATGTGCAGCTTAGAGTTAAAAACACTAGGAAGCATAATACGGAAGTTAAATCCTATGCTGAAAAATAGAATATAATTGTTAGAAAGATTAGTGCTGATTAGAAGAAACTCCCTGCTCTGCTCTGAAACAATAGGAACTCCCTCTTGAGGAAGACCCACCAACTAAGTCTCCAACTTGTAAAACAGACACACAAATAGATTGGTTGTTCATTTAAAATAGTGGTTCTGGACCTTCCTAATGCTGGCAAGCCTTTAATATAATTCCCCTGTTGTGCTGACCCCCAACCATAAAATTAATTCATTGCTACTTTACAACTGTAATTTTGCTACTGTTAGGAATTATAATGTAAATAATTTTTGGAGATATAGGATTGCCAAAGGTGTCACAACTCACAGGTTGAGAACCACTGATCTAAAGCATCTATCTAGTAAAAAATTTCATCATCTTCCATGTACAGAATTGGCTCTAACTGTGGTCCAAGAGGCATGGGTACTTCATCTCAAACTGGTGGCCAAACTTGGCATTGTCATCCAAATGGTACTGGTTTTGGAGACAGGAAATGGGTTCTTCCTTCACTATTTTCAGACAGCTGCTGAAACCAGGCAACATCTGGCAGGATTGGAGTCTCAGTAAGCAAGCTTTCAGACGCCATCATGTGAAGTTGTGAAGGTGAAGCCAGGGGTGGGATGGAGACCTCAAGATATTGAAGATGTAAAAGCTGTTGGACATTAGCCAAGGAAAGCTCATACAGAACCAGAATCAGCCCAGGATAGATATGTATGTTGCAGGCACCAATGCTGGAAGTGTCAAGCCACTTGAGGTCCTGGAAATTCAAGCCTCAAGTACTTGACATAAAGATACAAGATTGATGTAGCTGCTGGGATTTGGTCCAGACCTTTCTCACTATGCTTCTATTTCTTCCCTTTGGAGTAGAGGTGTATAGTCTCTACCATTTTATGTTGGAAGAACATACAGTGCCTTTTTTGTTTTTTTTTTCATTAATTAATTAATATTTACTTTACATCCTGATCACAGCTTCCCCTCCCTTATCTCTCCCAACCCCTCACTCTCACCTCACCTCCCTTTTCCCCTCCTTTTCTCCTCAGTGAAAGGAAGGCCTCCCATGGATGTCAACCTACCTTGGCATATCAAGTTGCCATAAGACTAGGTGCATCATTTTCTATTGAAGCTAGACAAGGCGGTCTAGTTAGGATAATGGACTCCAAAGACAGGCAACAGAGTTAGAGACAGTCCCTGCTCCAGTTGTTATGGGACCCACATGAAAACCAAGCTGCACATCTGCCACATATGTGTAGGGGGTCTAGGTCCATCCCATGCTTGCTCTTTGATTAGTGGTTTAGTCTCCGTGAGCCCACATATGCCAAGGTTAGTTGATTTTATAGGCCTTCTTGTGGTATTCTTGGCCTTTCTGGCTCCTTCAATCCTCCCTCTCCCACTTCCATAAGATTTGCCAAGCTTTACCTGATCTTTGGCAGTGAGTCTTTCCATCTGTTTCATCTGCTGGGTGAAGCCTTTCAGAGATAGCTATGCTAGATTCCTGTCTGCAAGTATCACAGAATATCATTAATATTATCAAGGGCTGGCTCTCTCTCTGTCTCATGGGATGATTCTCAAGTTTGACCATTAATTGGTTGGACATTCCCTAAATTTATGTTCCATTTTTATCCCTGCCCATCTTACAGGCAGTACAAATTTTGGATAGAAGGTTTTGTGGTTGGGTTGGTGCCCCTGTCCCTTCATTCTAAGTCCTTCCTGGTTAGAAGAGATGGCCATTTCAGGTTCCATATCTCCTGTTGTTGGAAGTCTTAGTTGGGATCACCTTCATAGATTCCTGGGAGTTTCCCTTGTCCTAGGTTTCTGGATCACCCCAGAAACCCCACCCCACCTCCCAGATTTTAGTTCTCTTTCCCAGTTCTCTTTCCCTAAGTCCTCCCAATACTTGATCCCTCCTGTCATACACAGCTAAAGAAATTGCCTTTAATGTTAGAAGAGGTTTTGGATATTTAAATAGTTTTGGAAGTGTTAAAGACTATAGCAATTTTAAAGTTGGACTAAATGCTTTTTGAGTTATGACATAGCCATGAGCTTATGTGGGGCAGGGATGAAATGTAGTGGTTTGAATGAGAAGTTCTTATATGTTCACGCATCTGAATATTTGGCCCCCATATGATGGTGCTGTTGAAAAAGTTTACCCTTCCTTTAGAAGGTAAAGTCTTGATGGAGGAAGTGCTTTATTGTGGACTGACTTTGAGGTTATATAGCCTCACCCCACTTCCTGCCTGTATACCTCCTTCCTGTGGATTAAATTATGGTCAGCCAACATTCTGCTCCTGCCTCCATATTTCCCCTAATGCTTCCATGCCTTCCCCATCATGATGGACATGATTCCTCTGAGACTGTAAACTAAAATAACACCTTTCTCCTCTAAGTTTTCTTTTTGTCAGGGAGCTATATCACAACAACAGAAAACTAGGAGTATGATATGCCTACGTGACCTACTTGTTCAAGTAGGTTCCACCTCCTAAGGTTTTTATAATTGCCCAAACTGCACCAACAGCTTGGGACCAGCACAGGAGCTGCAGCAATGTGGAAAGAGTCAATGAAGGGATGAAGGATAAGACACATCATATTCAAACCACAAAACTTCGGGATTACCAAGAGAATTTTATTAAAATGCATATTATCAAGTCTTTTCCCTGGGAGTCAATCTTGAGAGGTTTGATTCCTAGGAGTCTGTTTTTGAACAAGTTCCAGGCATCCTGACACGGTAGTCCGAGGCATTGAGAAGTTTTGGTCTATCTTTATCTAAGGAAGCACAAGAACCTGGTAATAACATCTCAAGAGACATCGCCATAGACCTTGAAGAGCTTACTGCTCCATTCTAGGGGCACAACACATGATCTTATGATGCTAAGCCATGTGAAGGCAGGAAAATAGCAGTTAGAGCCCCACACATGAGGTAACTTGCTCAGGGTAATTGAACTTTGAGCTGGGTCTTGACAAAATTGCATAGAAAATGTTCTTTGGGTAGAAAAAGAAAAGATGAGGCCATTCCACACTAGTTTAAGTACTTCAGTGAAGGGGGTTTAGAGCGGTAGGTCTAAGATGAGTATCCTTCCAGGAGAGAAGAGTTAGACCTGTAGCTTCTCTTTCCCGTAAAGGTCATCTTCCTGTGACTTGCCCCGTAGACATGGGTTTTGTTTTGCTAACTTCCACAGTGACAGAGTATAAATTATTACAATTTTAAACATTATTGTTACATATTTAGACTTTTCTCTAATAAAAATCTATTTATCCATACATCCAGCTACCAAATGATGAATTGGTTACTCATCTTCTAAAAAGATTTTTCCTTTATTTTTGAGAATATAATTATACTATTTATTCATCTCTCCAAAATTTCCATTTGTACACACTTTCAAATCACAGCCTCTTTTGTTCATGGATTGCTATTACATGTATATATGTATGTATATAAATATTTATTCCTGAATATAACCTGCTCAGTCCATATAATATTACCCATATGTATGGTTTCAGGGCTAACCATTTGGTATTCGATAACCAGTTGGCGTACTGTGGGAAAGACTGTTGCTACAGCTCTCAGCATTCCCTAGTTGGCTCTCACACTTTGTATAGGGTTAAGGCTCTGTGCACGTTCCCCTGCCCACTTTGGCATGCCTGTTGCTGTAGTTCTTGTTCTGCACATGTTTTAGTGTACTGCTAATGAGAGTTTATGAGTATAGCTTCTGACACTACTAGGATACACTCCCTGATCCTTTCTCTCTTACAGTCTTCCTGCCCCAACTTCCACAATGTCCCCTGAGCCTTAGGTGTGGGACTTGTTTTGTAGAACCCCATTAGGGCTGAGCTGCACAACTCTGCTTTTTGATTGTTTTTGGTTTTCTGTAAGGGCCTCTGTCAGTTGCAAAGAGAAGTTTCTTTAAAGAGTTGTGGGATCTATGTTATCTGTAAGTAGCAAAGTAAATGCAAAATTTATTATTTTATTTTTGCTTAGAGCTGAATAGTGTGTGTGTGTGTGTGTGTGTGTGTGTGTGTGTGTGTGTGCGTGTGTGTAAAGATAGTAGCAATGAACATGGCTAAGCAAGTATCTGTGGAGTTGGATGTTGAATCCTTAGACATATGTCAACAAGTGGAATAGCAGGGTCATATGAAGATCGATTGTAGCTTCTTGAGAACTTTCCACATTTATTTTCTTGGTGGCTACATCTGTTCTTAACCCCACTCACAGTGAGTTGATGGGATTTTTCCCTGAAGTCCTTCCAGAATCTATTGTTGGTTGTTGTGTTAACCTTTACCACTCTGACTGAAGAAGGCAAAATCTCAAAGTTGTTTCCATTGTATATACCTATTTCCTAGGAAGATGAATATTATTTGAGATATTTCTTAGCTATTTTCTTTTCTTCTTTTGAGAACTTCGTGTTCAAGTCCCAGGACCATTTTTCCAAACTGATCATTTGTTTTGCTTTCTAGTTTCTATTCATCCTATGTGAGTTCCTTATATATTCTGGGTGTTAATCTTCTGTTAGATGTATAGCTGACAAGAGTTCCTTCCTCTTCACTCAGTTGATTCTTCTTTAGCTGTGCAGAAGCGTTTTAGGTTTATGAAATTCCAGTTACTAATTGTTGGAGTCTATTCAGGAAGTCCTTTTCTACACCTATGTCATATACAGTACTGCCTGTTTCTTCTGTTAATAGTTTCAGTGTTTCAGATTTTACATTTAAGTCTTTGATACATTTGGAGTTAGTTTTTGTGCAAGCTGGTGGAATGCTTCAATGTCCTTCCTTTGTATGTGAACATCTCCTTCCCAGAACTATGTGTTGAGGATGCATTTTTCCCTATAGCTTATATTTTGGGGGCCTTTAGTATTATTGTGTTGTGTATTCATTTCCCTTTAGTTCTAGTAAATGTTTTATTTCTTTCCCGATTTCTTCGTTGACTCATTCATCATCAGTAATGAAGTGTTTAATCTCCATGAGTTTGTGTATTTACTAGAATTTCTTCTGTCAATTTTGTTTTATTGCACTGTGTTCAGATAGGACACAAGATGTGATTTCAGTCTTTTTTGAATATTTAAAGTTTTGTTTTGTGTCCCAGTATATAGTGTACTTTAGAAAAACTTCTGTGTGCTATTGAGTAGAATGTGTATTCTCTGGTGTTTGGTGTAATAGTCTATACATATACAATAAGTCCATATAATGTATAATGTCAATTAATTTTGATGTTCTTCTGTTTTATATTATTTTTATTTCAAATGAGCTGTTCATTGGAGAAAGTGGGGTTTTGAAATCACCTACTATTGATCTATTGATGTTAATGTGTGTCTTTAAATCCACTAATACTTTTTTAAACAAACAAACAAACAAACAAACAAACTGGATGGCCAGTATTTGGAACATATATGTCTAAGATAGTAATGTCTCCTTGTTTAACTGTTCCCTTTTGTAGAATGACCTCTCTCTCTCTCTCTCTCTCTCTCTCTCTCTCTCTCTCTCTCTCTCTCTCTCTGGTGTTTTGAGACAGGATTTCTCTGTATAGCCCTGGCTGTCCTGGAACTCACTTTGTAGACCCGGCTGGCCTCTAACTCAGAAATCTGCCTGCCTCTGCCTTCCCGAGTGCTGGGATTAAAGGTGTGTGCCACCACACCCGGCTGACATATCTCTTTTTATATCTTGTGATTGGTTTTAGTTTCAAGCACACTTTGCCATATATTAGGCTAATGACACCTGCTTGCTTCCAAATTCCATTTGATTGGTGTCCTTTTGTGCAGACTTTACTCCTAGGTGATGCTTATTTTAAAACTAAGATGTGTTTCTTTTAGATAACATAAGGTATATTTTGTTTATTGACCTATTCTGTCTATGGCAGAATCCTAACTCTTCTCCCTCATCTATGACTATAATTTGAAGGTTTTGATTTTTCACAGAATCCTACATACATTTCCCATAATCTCCTTTTTCATAATACTGTATCTTTCGATTGGATAATCAAGCTATTGATATTAAAGTTTTTTAAATGTGTGTGCCTATTGTGGCCATAATGCTGCTTTTTGTTGTGACGGTTTTTGTTCTGGGTGGTATTTTGTGTTAATAATTATGGCTTTGTATTGCTTTCTATAATCTCTCTAATATGCTCATCCCTCTCTTCAGATCAAAATACTGTATCCCTTTATCTTTACTTTGCTGGATATAAATATTTTTAGATTGTGTATACTATGAAAAGTTTTTCTTCTTCCTTCAATCATAGCAAATCGTTTTGCTGGGTATCTTGTTTCCAGTTGGCTGTCGTGGAATTTCAGGACGTGGAATGCATTGGTTCTTCTGCATCTCAAAGTTTTCGTTGAGAATTGGCTGTTAGCCTGCTGTGTTTTCCTTTATATGTGACTTGTGGTTTTGGGATCCCAACCCAGACTCTATTGCAGTATTCAGTACACCTTCTCTGTTCTATATACTTAGTATATATCACTATGACAAGGCATGGATGTTTTCTTTTCTGATCTTATCTATTTGGGGTCCTATGTGCGTTATTTGTATGGATGTGTCTTTCCTTCATTTTGGCAAGTTTTCTTCTATGACCTTGTTGAAGGTCTGGTTTATGCTATCAAGTTGGGATTCTTCTCTATCATCTATGCCCATAACTTGAAGGTTTGGCTTTTTTTAACAGAGTCCCATGCTCATTACCTCTATCTTCCTTCTTGTGAGGTGTTTTCTTGTTTTTTTCAAATATTCCTTTTGAATCTGTTCCAGATGCTCTACTTTGTCTTTGATTCATAATATTCTATCTTTTGCTTGATTCATTCTACTTTTAAAGCTTTTTAAAGCTTTCCTTTGATTTTTTTTCTAGTTAAGCTATGGGTTTTTCAATTTCATCTTTATTGCAACCTGAATCCTCTTCTATGTTTCTTTATCCTATTGAATTCTATTCTCAAGTCCTGTATTATCTTCATCAGCCTTATTGTTGCATTTTCTTGGACATCATTCAAGCACTTATTCTCCTTCAGCTCTTTCTCCTTGATTCCTTGAGCTGTTTTGTTGAATCTTCTTTAAACTCTAAATTTTTTGATGAAGCATATAATTGTTCATAAATTTAGATTCCATGTCTTAGGGTTCATCTGGGAAATTCTTGTTGGCAAACATTTTTACAGTGCTGGTAAGTTTCAGGGAGAAGATATTGTGCTTTAATATTGTTGGGTTTTTTGTTTGTTTGTTTGTTTGTTTGTCATGAGGTCTTGGCATGTGGACGTATTTTCTTAGTTTTAAGTCTGGTATGAATTGAGCAGATTGAGGCAGGAGTGAGAATATGTGTGTGGGTTGTCCCTAGAGGATAGAAATGGTTTGAGTAAAATGAAGTCATGTGAGATACATGGATAGGGAGAGTCAGGGACACTCATGAGGACAGACCTTGGAGAAGGATGTGGGAGTTCTAGCTTGCTGGAGAGGTTAGATTTGGCATAGAAAACTGTATATGCGGTGACCTGTAGTGTTTATCTTGGTAGAAGTCTATAGGTTGGCAGTTGGTTGTGTAGTGGGCAGAGGTAGCTAGACTAGGCTTGGGCACTGGATATAGGACCCAGGCTGCTAGGTTAGGTAGAAGGCATGGGTGGGATTTCAGGCAGACTCACTGATAGGAATCACAGAATAGATACTGGAGATGGAGATCTGACTAATTATTGTTCTGAGAAACAGTTCTGCACTGCTGGTTAAGCCCTGACTGGTGTATCCATTTACCAGAAACCCTCTATGCTCCAGAATTCCAAATGTAGTACTGTGGCTTAGGTACCAGCAACGTTCTGTACACAATGTGGTTCTAGGTCTCTTCACCATTCTGGACTTTGTTCAAGCATACTACATATTTATTTGTCTCTCTCCTACAATATATTCTTTCATTTAATATCTAATATCATCTCCTACTTCAATAAGGGATTCTCTGGAGGTACAACAAAGGATAAGATTCACCAGTTTCTGTATTCATGGAGTTTGGATCCCTAGTTCTAAGATCATATTGCCTGTAGAATAAGGAAGGATTAGAGAGGGAGTGCTATGTGACCACCAGGGCTATAAATGCTGTTAATTGCTGGGAAGAAATATTGATCTAACAGTTAATGAACAGTACTTGATGACCTAGCTTGTCCAATCATTTAAATACTAGTTATTCCATATCATCATGAGAGCATTCACATGAAAGGCATGTTCCTGCTCATCTCTCAGATGAGCCATAAGAAGCAGAGCCAAATACAACACTGGGTTTAAGTCTCCAAAGACTAACTTGTGGCCAAGCATCAATCAGCACATGGCCATTTCCTCCAAGGGATGTCTGGCTTCTATTCATTGAAAGATCAAGTTCTATACAGGTTCTCTTGACCTGGTGGCCCTGCTTCAGCTGTTCTGCTACTGTAGCCTGCTATACAAGCAAGTTTGGGAAAGATCTCTGTTTTCAAAGGCTCCACAAGGCAAGTTACCTTGAAACAGTTCTTTCTGTAGTTGCCAGTTTGGGATTACTTCATATACAACAAAACATGAAACCTGTTAGCTCTGTGGGTTTTTTTTTTTTTTTAATTGAAGGGAAAAGTTTTTCATAAAATATATTTTGATAATGTTTTTTCCCTTCCCAAGTTTCTTTCCATGTATCCAAGTCCACATCTCTTTTGTTTCTTAAAAAACAAACAACAAATAAACCAACAAAACAGACAGATATGCACATATGTACACACAAGTGCAAGTGTGTGGGGGCTCAGGCACACACACACACACACACACACATACACACACACATGCACACACACACACACACACACACACACACACCACAAAAACAGAAACCAAAATATACTAGCAAAAAAAAAAGAAAAGAAAAGAAAAAGAAAGAAAGAAAGGAAAAGAAAATGCCAAGACAAGTTTGCGCATGTCAGCTTTCAGACTGCGAAGGGTGAGTGAGCAGACTGCAGAAGCAAAACAGCTTCTTGGATAGACCCTATTTCAGGCTCCAGACATCAGAGCACCTTCTGCACCAGAGGAGAGGGGTCCACTCGGGAGGGCTCTGCCTGCAGGAGCAAGTGAGGGAGCCATCATGGGTCCCAGATCCCTCAAGACCAGTCTGCAGTTCAGCTCCCTGACTGCGAAGGGTGAGTGAACAGACTGCAGAAATGACACAGCTTCTGGGACAGACCCAGTATCGGGATCCAGACATCTGGGCACCTACCCTGCCAGAGGAGAGGTGTCTGTCCGGGAGGGCTCTGCCTGCCCAGTTTGGTCTTCTGGGAAAGCCATCTTGGGAGCCATCTTGGGTCCCAGGATCCTCAGAGACCAGTCTGTGCAGGTGAGTGCACATCTTCTGGGACAGGCCCTGCATCTGTCTTTCATCCTCAGCCAAGAGGCAGGTATGAACACCAGACCTCTATGTACCATCCCAAGAGGAGAGCTTGCCTGCAGAGACTACTCTGACCACTGAGACTCAGGAGAGAGCTGGACTACCAGGACTGCTGACAGAGAATAACAGAATCACAGGAGGAACAAGCTCCAACCAGAGACCTATAACAATTAACTCCAGAGATTACCAGATGGCAAAGGCAAATATAAGATTCTTACTAACAGAAACTAAGATCACGCAACATCATCAGAACCCAGCACTCCCACTTCAACCAGTCCTACATACCCCAACACACCGAAAAGCAAGACTCGGATTTAAAATCATATATCATGATACAGGTAGAGGACATTAAGAATGACATTAAAAACTCACTTAAAGAAATACAGGAAAACCCTGCTAAAGAAGTAGATGTCCTTAAGGAGGAGACACAAAAATCCCTTAAAGAACTACAGGAAAACACAACCAAACAGGTGATGGAATTGAATAAAACTATCTAAGACCTTAAAAGGGAAGTAGAAACAAACAAACAAACAAACAAAAACACAACGTAAGACAACTCTGGAGATAGAAACCCTAGGGGAGAAATCAGAAACCATATATGGGAGCATCAGCAACAACATACAAGAGATGGAAGAGAGAATCTCAGGTACAGAAGATGCCATAGAGAACATGGGCACAACAATCAAAGAAAATACAATATGCAATATTGGATACATGGAAAGAAACTTGGGAAGGGAAAAAACATTATCAAAATATATTTTATGAAAAACTTTTCCCTTCAATTAAAAAAAAAAAACCCACAGAGCTAACAGGTTACATGTTTTGTTGTATATCCTCAAAACATCCAGGAAATCCAGGACACAATGAGAAGACCAAACCTACGGATAATAGGAGTAGATGAGAATGAAGAATTTTCAACTTAAAGGGCCAGCAAATATCTTCAACTTTATAGAAGAAACTTCCCAAACCTAAAGAAAGAGGTGCCCATGAACATACAAGAAGCCTACAGAACTACAAATAGACGGGACCAGAAAAGAAATTCCTACAAAGACATAATAATCAGAACAACAAATGCACTAAATAAAGAAGGAATATAAAAATCAGTAAGGGAAAAAGGTCAAGTAACATATAAAGGCAGGTCTATTAGAATTACACCAGACTTCTCACCAGAAAATATGAAAGCCAAAAGATCCTGGACAGATGTTATGCAGACCCTAAGAGAACACAAATCCCAGTCTACTATACCCAGCAAAAATCTCAATTACCATAGATGGAGAAACCAAAGTATTCCATGATAAAACCAAATTCACACAATATCTTTCTATGAATCCACCCCTTTAAAGGAAAATAGAAGGAAAATACCAACAAAAGGATGGAAACCACACCCTAGAAAAAGCAAGAAAGTAATCCTTCAACAAATCTAAAAGAAGACAGCCACAAGAACAAAATCCCAACTATAACAACAACAATGACAGGAAGCAACAATTGCTTTACTTTAATTTCTTTAATTTCTCTTAACATCAATGGACTCAATTCTCCAAAATAGACTAATAGACTGGCTACCCAAACAGGACCCAGCATTTTGCTGCTTACAGGAAACGCACCTCAGGGAAAAAGACAGACACTACCTAAGAGTGAAAAGCTGGAAAACCATTTTCCAAGCAAATGATCTGAAGGAACAAGCTGGAGAAGCCATTGAAATATCGAATAAAATTGACTTCCAACCCAAAGTTACCAAAAAAGACAAGGAGGGGCACTTCATACACATGAAAGGTAAAATCAACCAAGATGAACTCTCAATTCTGAATATATATGCTCTGAAGTTAAGGGCAGCAACATACAGTAAGGAAACTTTAATAAAGCTCAAAGCACACATTGCACCTCACACAATAATAGTGGGAGACTTCAACATCCCACTCTCAACAATGGACAGATCCTAGAAACAGAAACTAAAAACAGATACATGGACACTAACAGAAGTTATGAAACAAGTAGATTTAACAGATATCTATAGAACATTTTATCCTAAAACAAAAGGATATACCTTCTTCTCAGCACATCATGGTACCTCCTCCAAAATTGACCATATAATTGGTCACAAAACAGGCCTCAACAGAAACAAAACTGTTGAAATTATCTAATGCATCCTATCAGATCACCACAGGCTAAAGCTGATCTTCAATAGCAGCATAAATAATAGCAAACCATCATTCATGTGGAAACTGAACAAAACTCTACTCAATGATATCTTGGTCAAGGATGAAATAAAGAAAAAAATTAAAGACTTTTTAGAGTTTTATGAAAATTGAGGCACAACATACCCAAACTTATGGGACACAATGAAAGCAGTCTGAAGTGGAAAACTCATAACCCTGAGTGCCTCCAAAAAGAAACTAGAGACAGCATACACTAGCAGTCTGAAAGCACACTTAGAAGCACTAGAACTAGAGGAAGCAAATTCACCCAAGAGGAGTAGATGGCAGGAAATAATTAAACTCCGAGTTGAAATCAACCATGTGGAAACAAAAAGAACTATTCAAAGAATCAACCAAACCAGGAGCTGGTTCTTTGAGAAAATCAACAAGATAGATAAACCCTTAGCCAGACTAACTAGAGGGCATAGGGACAGTATCCTAATTAACAAAAATCAGAAATGAAAAAGGAGACATAACAGCAGATCCTGAGGAAATCCAAAACATAATCAGATCCTACTACAAAAGGCTATACTCAACAAAACTGTAAAAGTTGGATGAAATGGACAACTTCCTAGACAGATACCAGATACCAAAGTTAAATCAGGATCAAATTAATAATCTAAACAGTCCCATTTCCCCTAAAGAAATAAAAGCAGTCATCAATAGTCTCCCAACCAAAAAAAAGCCCAGGACCAGATGGGTTTAGTGCAGAGTTCTATCAGACCTTCAAAGAAGACCTAATTCCAACTCTCCTCAAACTATTCCACAGAATAAAAACAGAAGGTACTCTACCCAATTCATTCTATGAAGCCACAATTACTCTGATACCTAAACCACACAAAGATCCAACAAAGAGAGAGAACTTCAGACCAATTTCCCTTTTGAATATCAATGCAAAATACTCAATAACATCCTCGCAAACAGAATCCAAGAACACACCAAAATGATCATCCATCATGACCAAGTAGGCTTCATCCCATGGATGCAGGGATGGTTTAATATAGGGAAATCCATCAATGTAATCCATTATATAAACAAACTCAAAAACAAAACCCACATGATCATCTTGTTAAATGCTGAGAAAACATTTGACAAAATCCAACACCCTTTTATGATAAAAGTCTTGGAAAGATCAGGAATTCAAGGCCCATACCTCAACATAATAAAAGCGATATACAGCAAACCAGTAGCCAACATCAAAGAAAATGGAGAGAAGCTGGAAGTAATCCCACTAAAATCAGGGACTAGACAAGGCTGCCCAATTTCTCCTTACCTATTCAATATAGTACTTGAAGCCCTAGCCAGAGCAATTCAACAACAAAAGGAGATCAAGGGGATAAAATTGGAAAAGAAGAAGTCAAAATATCACTATTTGCAGATGATATGATAGTATATATAAGTGACCCCAATATTCCACCAGAGAAGTCCTAAACCTGATAAACAGCTTCAGTGCAGTAGCTGGATATAAAATTAACTCAAACATATCAATAGCCTTTCTCCACAGAAAGGATAAACAGGATGAGAAAGAAATTAGGAAAACAACACCATTCACATTAGTCACAAATAATATAAAATACCTTGGTATGACTCCAACTAAGGAAGTGAAAGATCTGTATGACAAGTCCCTGAAGATAGAAATTGAAGAAGATCTCAGAAGATGGAAAGATCTCCCATGCTCATGGAGTGGCAGGATTAATATAGTCAAAATGGCTATCCTGCCAAAAGCAATATACAGATTCAATGCAATCCCCATCAAAATTCCCACTCAATTCTTCACTGAAATAGAAAGGGCAATTTGCAAATTCATCTGGAATAACAAAAAACCTAGGATAGCAAAAACCATTCTCAACAATAAAAGAACCTCTGGTGGAATCACCAAGCCTGACCTCAAGCTGTACTACAGAGCAATTGTGATTAAAAAAAAAAAAAAAAAAAAAAAAAAAAACAACTGCATGGTACTGGTACAGCAACAGACATGTAGATCAACGCAATAGAATTGAAGACCCAGAAATGAATGAATCCACACACCTATGGTCAGTCACTTGATCTTTGATAAGCTAAAACCAGCCAGTGGAAAAAAACCCAGCATGTTCAACAAATGGTGCTGGCTTGATTGGTGGTTATCATGTAGAAGGATGCAAATTGATCAATTCTTATCTCCTTGTAAAAAGTTCAAGTCTAAGTGGATCAAAGACCTCCACATAAAACCAGAAACACTGAAATTTATAGAGGAGAATGTGGGGAAATACCTCAAAGATATGGGCACAGGGAAAAAATTCCCAAACAGAACAGCAGTAGCTTGTGTTTTAAGATCAAGAATTGACAAATGGGACCTCATAAAATTGCAAAGCTTCTGTAAGGCAAAAGACACTGTCAGTAATACAAAAAGGCCACCAACAGATTGGGAAAGGATTTTTACCAATCCTAAATCTGATAGGGAACTAATATCCAATATATACAAAGAGCTGAAGAAGCTGGACTCTAGAAAATCAAATAATCCCATTAAAAATGGGGTACAGAGATAAACAAAGAATTCTCAACTGAGGAATACTGAATGGCTGAGAAGCACCTGACAAAATGTTCAACATCCATAATCATCGGGGAAATGCAAATCAAAACAACCCTGAGATTCCACCTCACACTGGTCAGAATGGCTAGGATAAAATATTCAGTTGATAGCAGATGCTGGCGAGGATGTGGAGAAAGAGGAATACTCCACCATTGCTGGTGGGATGTACAACCACTCTGTAAATCAGTCTGGTGGTTCCTCATAAAATTGGGCATAGTACTAGTGGAAGATCAGCAATACCTCTCCTGGGCATATACCCAACTGGTAATAAAAACACATGCTCCACTGTGTTCATAGCAGCCTTATTTATAATAGCCAGAAGCCGGAAAGAACCCAGATGTCTCTCAACAGAATAATGGATACAGAAAATGTGGTACATTTACACAATGGAGTACTACTCAGCTATTAAAAACAATGCATTTATGAAAATCTTGGGCAAATGGATGTATCTGGAGGATATCATTCTTAGTGAGGTAACCCAATCACAAAAGAAGTCACTAGATATGCACTCACTGATAAGTGGATATTACCACAGAATCTTAGAATACCCAAGATACAATTTGCAAAACACAAGAAAATCAAGAAGGAAGACCAACGTGTGGATACTTCATTCCTCTTTAGAATAGGGAACAAAATACCCATGAAAGGAGTTACAGAGACAAAGTTTGAAGCTAAGACGAAAGGATGGACTATCCAGAGACTACCCCACCTGAGGATCCATCCCATAATCACCCACCAAACCAAGACACTACTGTATATGCCAGAAAGATTTTGCTGAAGGGACCCTGATATAGCTATCTCCTGTGAGGCTTTGTCAGTTCTTGGCAAATATAGAAGTGGATGCTCACAGTCATCTATAGATGGAACGCAGGGCCCTTAATGGAAAAGCTAGAGAAAGTACCCAAGGAGCTGAAGAGATCTGCAATCCTATAAGAGGAACAACAATATGAACTAACCAGAACCCCTAGAGCTTGTGCCTCCAGCTGCATATGTAGCAGAAGATGGCCTAATGTGTCATCATTGGGAAAAGAGGTCCCTTGGTATTGCAAACTTTATATGCCCAAATACAGGGGAACACTAGGGCTAAGAAGTGGGAGTCGGTGGGTAGGGGAGCATGGAGTGGGGAGGGTATAGGGAACTTTTGGGATAGCATTTCAAATTTAAAAAATGAAAGAAAGAAAAGAAAGAGAGAAAGAGAGAAAGAGAGAGAAAGAAAGAAAGAAAGAAAGAAAGAAAGAAAGAAAGAAAGAAAGAAAGAAAGAAAGAAAGAAAGAAAGAAAGAAAGAAAGAAAGCTGAGACACATCAATTTGAGACATAAATACTTTTTTTTGTTTCGTGTTGGCTGCCTTGGGCATGGGTTGTACATTGAAGAGTGATTAATATAACCAGTGAGATTCCATTGGAGAAACCATCTTTTCCTTTGCAAGCAGGGGTAAATTGCAGATAGCTTTTGGTTAAAAGTGGGGTGGATCCATGCCCACTTCTCTTTCTCAGCACTGGGACCCCATCTGACTCAAACCTGTGTGGCTCTGCACATGGAGTCTCAGTCTCTGAATTCTTATGTGCATCAGTCCTGTTATATCTGGAAGATGTTGTCTTCTTGGTCCATTCTCTCTGGCTCTTACAACCTCTGCCTCCTCTGCCATGAGGGAAGGTGTTTGATAACCGCATCTCATTTAGGACTGAATACTCCAAAATCTCTTACTTTCTAGACATTGTCCAGTTGCAGGTCTCTGTGTTAATTCTCAAATACTGCAAGAAGATGCTTCTCTGATGGTGTCAGAGTGGGGCATTAACCGATCAAAGCCCTATGGTCCCTGGTGGAAAGTGGCTATAGGAGGCTGACACCAAGGAATGAGATGACTAGATGGGAGGCAGAGTCAGGCCTGAGGGACTTTAGGAAGTGCTGTTAGTAGAGGAAGGGACAGAGCAATTGTGAGCATGTTCCCTGGGCCAGAGGCTACTCTTACCATCTCATTCCCTCTTAATAGTCCCTAGTGGACAGAGTCATCTCAACCTAGCTAGATCTTCTGCAAGCAAATGCTTTACACTAATAACTCCCCTTAGTAATAGTTTGCTGCAATGGCAGGGCTATGTCTGTCTCTTTCACTGCTGTGTACATGCCTAGAGCAGTGCCTGGCATGATAACATTAAGCCAAGTCATAAATATGACAGAATATGTGGATTTTATATATGAGTAAAACCAAAATGGACAACACCTTGGTTGATTCTGATATGAATTCCAGCCTCTCGTTCCATCACATTTTCTTCTTAGCCATACCCTGGTTTTTTTAGAGTGGAGCTACAGTGGGAATTCAGTCAGGAGAGTACACTGACCTGCTTCCCAGCTCCACTAGCACCCAACTCCTCTGCCCATTCATCTTGGCTTCCATCCTTTCCATGTTGACAGCAGAGTCTAAGCCAAGCTCTCCATGTTCCCATCCTAATGTGACCTCTGCCTACTCCTTAATAAGCACAGTGTTTGTATCAGTCCTGCATGCTTCCTGGATCTTGCTGAAAGTGCCACTTGAGTGTTATTCTTTCAAGTGATGTTGTCTATCCATACACTGTTCTATGAAACTTCCCCTCTGGATCTATCCATGTAAATGTCAGTTTGCTTTCCCAGATCCACACACTGCCTAACCCTAAGCCAGATCCCAGTTCACCGAGGCCTGAATGGTTTGCAGAAGGTGGGAAGTATAGCAATGTTCCTAAATAAGCTGTCATTTTAGTGCCAAAGTTTACAATAGGAGCATCTCAGGCCACTGATGAACTGCAGTCAAGATAGTTAAGAAGTCAACTATCTTCTGTGTCAGAGATAGTTGGAACTGCTGTAATGGGTATTAACTCAGAGAAGCAAGCCTCCCAGTAAAATGAACTGGGAATCTAGGTTTGGGTGCTCCCTCCCTCCCTCCTTCTCTAGAGGAATGTTCCAGACAGATGACCAGTATGTGCATCTGCCATCAGTAAGAAGCCGCTACATAGCCTATTGGTAAAAAAATAAGGTTGTCTCAAGAGAATAGAGGTAAATAAATGAGGGGGGTTTGCCATGCTAGTGAAACCTAGCTCATAATCTTTCTTCTTAAAGCAAGAGCGACCTAGGGAAGACTTACCTCTTCAATTCCTTTAAGGGGTGTTTTATTTTCTCTTCAAGGACCTCTATCATCTTCATAAAGCTGGTTTTAAAGTCATTTTCTTGTGCTTCAGCTGTATTCTGTATTGGAATATTCAGATCTTGCTGTCATAGGATAGGTGGGTTCTGGGGAGGGGGTACTATACTGCCCTGCCTGTTGATGATTGTGTTCTTACACTAGCATTTAGGCATCTGGATTTGGAATGATTGTAGGTCTTGGTGCTGATTTCTGGGTTTGTCTTTGTTGGATGGATGTTTTGTTCCTTGCTTTCTGTTTCCTCTTTGGGTTTTTTTTTTTTTTTTTTTTTTTTTGGCTTGGATTTTCAGTGGCTGGCATGACCTGATCCAGTAAGGAATCCCTGACCAGATTGGGAGCTAGACTTCTAGCAACTTGCTTGACCTTTGGTGCGGCATTGGGTCTCTGTTCTTCTGACTTGTATGGCCTTCACCTGAATAGCAGGAGTTGGGTATGTTCCAAAATTAGGGGCAGCGACTTGGGCTATAGGCTGGCATAGAGGTTGGAGGAGGACAGAAGTAGATTGGGTCTTTGGGAACCTAGGCTAGGGAGTGGGGCAGTTCAACTGGCTGGTGGGTCACTCATCTGTTCTTCTGCGTCCTGTGGCTTACACCTGAGCAGCAGGAGTTGGGCAGACTTATCTCAACTCCCAGCTTGTTATGAAAACACTTGGGACATATTTGGAAGTCATAAAGTGTTTGAAATTATGAGTTATTTTCAGAGCTAACTCATGGCTTCACTTTGGAAGTCCCTATTTGGGAGTCTTGGTTTACTTGTTCTTTAAAAAAACAACAACAACAACATAAAAACAAAACAAAAACTAGCAAAAGACTAAGAATGGCAAACCTTGCATGCTAAATAGCCCCTCTTTCTGAGCTGTTCCTAGAGGGCCAACCAGCCTTCAGTGGATGTGATTAATAAACCATAAAGATAAGTAGAGTGCTTTTTAAAAGATTTGATATTTCTTGTTTAAATTTTATGTGTCTTAACTGACTGCCAGACGCCTATCATTCAACTCCTCCCAATCCAATCGCCAGTATAAATAAAGGCAAAAAATATAAATCAGAATCCGGGTGCTTCTAAATGCACTAAATGAAAGGCTGTATTCATGTCACCTCCCTCAAATGAATCACCAGATTAAATGCAAGATGTGAGCACCAAATCAATAACTTGAGACAGAGATGTCTTGCCTGTTCTTCGGGAAAATTCCATTTCCTTTCAGATGTTGTTGCTTGAAATGTCAAGAAGTTTCCATATATCTCCACCCTTGAAAACGCCGCTGGTGCTGCCCATTCTCCAGCTTTGCTTCCTTTCTTCAGGGAAACCCAGGCAACTTGCCCGAGAAATCCCACGTGTCACAGCCTCCGAGGGCCTCTACATAGGCAGTGTATGGAGGGAAAGGCATGGAGAGGTTGGGGTGAAAAACAAACAAACAAACCAACAACAAAACCCCCAAATTAGAATACCAATGTTTTCTTTCAGTGCCTCAAAGAGACCACACTCTTGTGTGTACTACAGGTGAGCCACTGAGGCTAATAGAAGAAAATACATTAGGGGGTTGAGAAGGGAACCTAAGTCTTGACCTTGATGCTTCTCTGCGCTTCACTGTTGCCTAATAAAATAGAGTAAATACAAATATGGCATATTACGGTCTCTACACTGCCTCCCACATGTCACATAACCCTGGGATGTATATGTAACTCCCTGCACCTGTATAAATGGGGTCATGGCAGCCAAGTGTTCAGCTGCTGTCACTGCTCAAAATGCAATCGATATGGAATATCTCATTTTTGCAGCAAGGCTGGATCCATTTTCTCTGCTTGACCCTACTATCGCTGTCTCTATTAACCACTAGGTTGAGTTAGACATTTTTTATGGTGCTCTAATAAAATTAATAGTAATTAAGAAGATGGTGGTGACAATAGCATTAAAAACTAACATTTATTAAGCAAGCAAAATAACTTAGATGGTAAAAACACTTGTACAAGTCTGGTGGCCTGAATTTGATCCTTGGGATCCTTATGCAGGTGGAAGGAAAGAACTGATTCCACAACATTGTCTTTTGACAATACACATGCCTGTACACGTGCACACCCCCCCACACACACACACTGAAATAATAAAGTTAAAAGGATACTTTTGGTTAATTGCTGTATAACACACTCCAAGAACTGTATTTAGTCCTAATAACCACCCTTTTAGAGACAAACTACTGTTTGTACTATATGTGTGTGTGTGTGTGTGTGTGTGTGTGTGTGTGTGTCTGTGTGTGTGTGGTTGTGTGATAGAGTTTTTCTGTGTAGCCTAGATGTCCTGGAGCTCACTCTGTAGACCAGGCTGGCCTCAATCCCATAGAGATGCCCCTGCTTCTGCCTCCAGAGTGCTAGGTTTAAAGGTGTGCACCACTGTTGCCTAGCCAGCTGCCTGTACTTAAGGGCTGAAGAAACAAACACACAGATTTGTTAGCTGACCTAGTTTACCACTGGTCTCCCGGCCAGTTCAAGTCGCTAGGACAAAATGCCATAAACTGGATGGTTTATAAAGAATGAACACCTGTGTGTCATAGTTCTGTGGGCTGGGAAGTCCAAAGCCTGCAGACTTGGTGGTGAAGCTTACTTCCTCAATAATGGCTGTCGTCTGCTGTGATCTCATAAGGTAAAAGGGTGAGGAATGTCTCTTGTTCTCTACTTCCATGGATTGATTCAATTCAAATAGGGAGGGTCCTCAGGACATATTCACCTTTCTATAACCCCATCTGTGACACTTTGGTGGTAGGATTTCAACAGATGGATTTAAGGGATGGGACCCAGAGAGACCCTGATTTTCACAAGGTAAGAATAGAGGAGCTTCTCTGTCCCCCAGAGCATGCTGGCTTTACTCTTTCTGACTTGCCTAGGGGACCACAACTCTCTTTCTTTGTTGGCTTTCTACTCCTCTAGAGTTCAAATATCCTTGAAACAGGGGCTGAATGGTTTACAATTTTGTATTCCCAAAGTTTGGCCCAGAGTGAGTGCTCCCTGAATTTGAAATGAAATAAAACTGACTTGTGCAAAGACAATACACAATGACTATTCAACCACAAGGGCTTGAGAAAATGATTTAGCATGCTTGAATGTTGTAGACGTAGACATCATCTCACACCGAAGATATTCCGCCAGACTGGGGCAAAGCAAAGTCAAGAATGATGCAGACTATAACTGGAAGGAAAGAAAGAAAGAAAGAAAGAAAGAAAGAAAGAAAGAAAGAAAGAAAGAAAGAAAGAAAGAGAATAAAAAGAAAAGATAGGGGAAAGACATAGGGGAAAGTAAACTTCAAAGGAAGACCTAAGAGGCCCAACACCTGAGTGTTCTTAATGAGCCTGTGTGCTGAAGAAGTGAAGGAAACACTCTGAAAGCAGAGTCTCAGGACTGAGTGGAACCTAGAGACTTTTGCAATCAAGGGTCAAATGTGTTGCAGTCAAGAGTCTGATGCTAATGGTCAAGGTACAGAAGGAAAATGGCAACCTGTGGTCATGAGAGGTATTCAAATCCAGGAGTAAGTAGGTGAGGTGTTTGCAACATCTCAGTAAGGCTCTGGGAAGCTAGGACACTTATACTCTATTAGCAGAAAGCAATTTTGGAGTATCCATCCAAATCCCATCTCTTGGATTTTGTCACTCTGAAATGCCACCACGTGCCTGACAATTATATTCTCAAGCATTTTTTCATTCCAGCATTCATTCATTTGTAACAGCGAGCTTCTAAAGTAGAGAAATGGCTTGACAGAGAGCATGCTCATCTAGAAGTTAAAAGGTCAACGAAAAGCTGGGCGTGGTGGCGCACACCTTTAATCCCAGCACTCGGGAGGCAGAGGCAGGCGGATTTCTGAGTTCGAGGCCAGCCTGGTCTACAAAGTGAGTTCCAGGACAGCCAGAGGTATACAGAGAAACCCCATCTCGAAAAAAACAAAACAAAACAAAACAACAACAACAAAAAAGAGGCAATGAAAATACATACATTGTTGACCCAGAAAGACCAAACTGGCAACTAATAAGTGGACCCTGGGTTCCACAAGAGGCCTCTGAAACACTGCTTCGGGTCTTTGTCTACTTTAGTGGGACCATGCTTACATCATACCTATGCACAGCTACGAGGTTGATGGTGAAGGGTTAAAAAATTTTAAGACATCCTTCCGTGACCCCCTCCCTCCTTTTTTCCCTACTTCTCTTCCTTCTTTCTTTTAGGTTATAATGAACATAGCTACTACAAGAAAAATGCATAAACCAGAAGCCTTTTAGACAACAAATATTTACTTCTTGGAGATGCAGAGGCCAAAAAGCTCAGGATGAAGCCTGACAGATCTGGTGTCTGATGACAGCCATCTTTCTCAGGGATGGCTTTCTCACTACTTAGAAGGGGCAAAGGAGAGCTTTCTGGCCTCTTCATTTTTTCAGGGCACCCACTCCTACTACGTGGTATCTGTCCTTGTGAGCTCATCAAGTTCCCTTAGGACCATCATCTTGGAGACCAGCACTTCAGTGTAAGAGTTTGAAGAGGATACAAGTACTAAGACCATAGCAGTGCGCTCTCTCTCTCTCTCTCTCTCTCTCTCTCTCTCTGCATATATTCTATCTTCTATCTATCTATCTATCTATCTATCCATCTGTCTATCCCATTTATATACACACATATACATATATGTATAGACAGACAGACAGACATATATACTACTTTGTTGGCTTTAAATTTTCTGGTGCTTAGTAGAGATAAAACAGATTCTATGGCAGAGGTTCTCCATTTGTGGGTCACAACCCCTTTGGAGGTTGAATGACCCTTTCATAGGGGTCACATATCAGATATTTACATTGTAGTCCATAACAGAACAAAAACAGAGTTATTTAAGTAACAATGAAAATAATTTTATGGTTGGGGTCCCCACAACATGAGAAAATGTATTGAAGGATCACAGCATTATGAAGGTTAGGAACCACCGGACGATGGGTTGAGGCTGAATTCAGACTATGTGTGCTGTGTTATACTGTGACAGAGATATCAAATAAGTCATATGCTAATAGAAAAATGAAAACAATGAACATCAATGAAGAAACAACCCTACAAGGTAGTGATAGGGTCTAAGAAGAGGAAACTTGAGCTGGCATTCACATTGGCATCAGTGAATCTCCAGACCTGTAAAAGTCAAAGCCCAGGGTAACACCATGGGGCTGTTGTGGGGTTCTGCAGCTAGAAACACCTAGGGACTTAGTTGATATTTTCCATTCTGCAATGGGGCACAAATGAAGCACTAAGAAACAGCTCCCATTGAGACCATCAATGAAGAGCACGAGAGTGAGAGGGAAGGTCTGCTCGTCTGCTCTGCTCGTCTGCTCTGCTCTGCTCTGCTCTGCTCTGCTCTGCTCAGCTGAGGAACGCCACAAACACTCATGCGCTTAGGCAGCCTTGTAAGAGCACAAAGGAAACCCAGCCAGTGGAAATTCCTGGGAAACTATGATGGAGCTGAAATAGGAAATACCAAGGAAGAGAATTTTCAGTGCCAAGTTCAAATGCCAGTGTGTTCAAGCTGAATTCTTCAAAGAAACATTGTTGCCTGACAGCTAGGGAGATGCAGTAAGCAGGGCCTTTCAGTCCAGCCCACTGCCTCCCAGACCTTCTGTGGCTAGATATTTCCTGCATGCCGATAGTCCTTCTTAGACTTAGATAGACCTTAGAGCTGAGGCTTAGGCATGTTCAGTAGATTACTCAAGGACACACAGCTAAGGAAGGTGGCATGATATCATGTAAAAAATCTTTTGCTGCTGCGATAATATAGACTGTTTTAGAACCTTTATTTTGTGACTCACTATTTGGGTGACTTTGGAAAATTGATTTTCCTTTTCTAACACACTTCCCCATCACTAGACTCTGGGTCATTCTGGCCACCTCTCAAAACTGTGAAAATATGGAATGAAGTAACATTGGTCAACTTGCAACCCATTTCCTTCTCCATCTTCCTTGTGCTGCGGTGTCTCTCCTTTATGTGGAGGTGGTACACATGCATTGTGTTAAAAAACAAGAACAAAAACAAAAAACAAACCCTGCACTTTCAGGGCTGGAAAGGTGGCTCAGTGGTTAAGAACATACATTGTTCTTATAGAGGAGCCTAGTTCAATTCCCAGTGGCCCACGTCAAGTAGCTCACAACTGCTTCTAATTCCAGCTCCAGGGGATGCCTCTAACCTCAGGCACATACACATATACAGACATACATACATGTACATGTAAATAAGTAATAATAATAATGACAGCAACTACAATAAAACTTCACATTCTAGCAGCATCTACAGGTGGCCTTACTACATCATACTGACCAGGGGGGGATGTAAGCAGATACCTCTGAAGTAGCCAGTCCTGAAGAAGAAAGCCAAACCTTTTTGGTAAAAACCTTTCCTCACTTCTTGGATAAGGAAGGCAACATTTGGAGGTAGAGCAGCCATCTTAACAAAATAGATGAGTCTGGACCTCTGAGGTGTTTTTAGTCTGCTTTTATTTGGACTTAGTGATAAAGTCCAAGGATAACTACTTTCAGCGAGTTTCAGCTAACCTGTGTTTCTGACTGACAGAGTATACCCACTGAGTAGTAGCTTTTAAGGAGAAGAGGAGTGTGTAGCCCTGTACTCAATACATATAACAGAGTTACTTGCTCAACCCAGCCCCCCCAGGGGACACTGAAGTCCTTTCCTTTCCTCTGACTTGCTCCCCTCCAAACTCAGACACACAGTCCTCTGCCTGGATACCAATGTCAACTGAATTAAGGTAATGTTTGTAAGGTCACTAGCACAATACTTGGAACAAATGTGAAATAACTGGATTTTCCTTTCTTAGAGTTTTTAAAGAGGCATCTGCAAATGAGTCCTGCTGATTGACAAACACATTTGGTGAATTTAGAGGGTGTCATAAGCCTCAAGATGCAGAAACCCAAGCAGTCTTAGCTGCTCAGTCCAGTCCTCATCTCCTGCCTAGACTTCTGGACTCAGTTTGCAAAGCCCCCTTCCCTGTGAACTCGCAGTTGGACATTTGTTCCTGCTGTTGTAGCTCATCTGATTACTAATCCCTGTTTTCCTCTCCCTCTGAAAGGCATCTACTTTAGCTTTGACTCCCTGGTAACTCAGCACACACAGTCATACTCTGTAGATCACTACCAAGAATCAAGTCAGTGCTTGTAGGAGTCTGTTCACGGGGTTTTAGCTCACCACTCCTACCCTGCCTAGAACAAGGCTGAGCATTTGCTTTGCTTCTTCAGCTTCGCATGTGTAATTTCTTGAACTTTGATTCCCTTCCTGAGACCATACCTTCAGGAACCATGCTTGCTCAAACAGTACTTAGGCAGTTTACAGGGCTTTCCCCTCTATTCTTTAACATATATTTTCCTTCTCTGACAGCATATGGCTGTTATTATTTATCTATATGTTCTCATGCCTACCAGAATATAGGATTTTAAAAATAATTTAATAATTTTTTTGCAGCTATATGCCCTAAAACATGGTAGGTGCTAAGAAATTTGATGAACTTACCTACACAAAATTTAGGCTTTGATTCCTTCTCCTTTCTCTTGACACTAGACCTGTAATATCCTGTGTAGATAGACATTAGGTATCTACTGAAGGCCAAGCATTTTTATTATCCATTCTGTCTCCAGAATAAGTATGAAGAACTGTGACTTCATTATGGAAATATACCTCACTTACAAAGATCCTTTAGAGATTGTTATAAGTTAGAGTAATGTTTTTTGTTTTTGTTTTTGTTTTAAAATCTTATCTTTTGGATGATTGACTCATAATGCCTCGTGGCCTTTAGAACTTTAGTGAACCCCCATGGTCCTGTTTATACTCTGCGATCATGTTCCAAAGGTATCAGAACCTGACCCAAGGCAA
Organism: Mus minutoides; assembly: GCA_902729485.2. NCBI lineage: Eukaryota > Metazoa > Chordata > Mammalia > Rodentia > Muridae > Mus > Mus minutoides. The sequence continues at coordinate 1,136,415 of LR749777.1, read as the reverse complement.
TCCAATCAGAGTATTTCAAATAGAAATATGATCTTTGGAATGGATTGCAGAAGAGAGTGGGTGTTCTGGGCAGTGAGTCACATTTGTGGCACATCTCCAGGGGAAAAGGCCGTGAAGAATGTTGAGATACCAGAGTGGCCCTGGGTCCTCCTATCTTGGTAGTTCAGCACTTCCTTTGATTCTCTGAGACACCCACAGCATCCTTCCAATAAATTTCCCCCTTTGCTCAAGCTAGACAAAATCCATTTCATATGCTTACAGGTCTAAAAAAAAATACCATAACCAATATGTCTATGTCCCTAAAGAATTTCCTGTTTGGTCTTCTGAATTGGTCAGGGTTTGTACCAACTGCAAATAAAAGAAGGTCTACAGTAACAGTGACTTAATAATATGTCTATTTCTCTCCATTAAATGTAGGTGACTAGAACTAGTCACCTGGTCCTTAGACATCTAGGTACTGTCGATTGTATTGTTTGACTAATCTAGTTGACAGGAAAGAGTAAGGACATTTTGCCCTTTAGAAATAAACCCTGACTGAACAAACAACATCTGCTTACATTTCAATGCCCAAAGTGTGTGTGTGTGTGTGTGTGTGTGTGTATGTGTGTGTGTGTGTATGTGTGTGTGTGTGTGTGTATGTGTGTGTGTGTGTGTGTGTATGTGTGTGTGTGTGATTGCCATATTTCTGCTCCTCATGCCCAGTCTTTCCGCTTCTTCTTCTTCTTCTTCTTCTTCTTCTTCTTCTTCTTCTTCTTCTTCTTCTTCTTCTTCTTCTTCTTCTTCTTCTTCTTCTTCTTCTTCCTCCTCTTCTGTTCTGTCATGGTAGGTTGGCCTTTGTAGACTCCTTCAATGGGCTATCTCATATCTGATCTCCAGAAAGAGATTAGAAAGAGAGGAATAGGGTAAAGATATATATTTCCTTACATCTCTTCTTCAATGTTAAATTAGGCAGGCTTTGTCCATCAATTTAGGATTACTGATTCTTGCAAAATGATTGGTCCTGCCATAGCCTATCTTTTTCTAGGTCTGGGTAACTGTTACTTCCCTCATTTCATCAGGTCCTGAGGGAGATTACAGCTTCACTGATACAAGGTCTAAGTTGCTATATAACTTGAAATTTTTCCAAGCTCAGCTTTGTAAACATTGTATTTATGGAGAAATTCTCTTTGGCTTATCCTGATTTGATTACATCATCTGATTTGGTTGAGACTTTATATCTACTTAACTTCAAGATTTTTATTATAAGACACGTAGCTACAAGAAGGTTCTGTTACTACATCATGAGAAGAGTCAACATTTCAGGAGTCTCAAGTGTCTTTCTTTATCGTCTCTTTATACATCAACATTTTATCCTCTAATCTTAACAGAATGTCAGGATATTTCCATCTTTCATACCTCATACAAGGCTGTCTTTATACTATAAAAGGTATAGCTCTTTTTTGAATCTGATCTCCAGGAAGTATTTTCAATTTTGGAAGGAGGGAGTGGAGAGTGGGAACATTGTTTTAGTGCTGGGGACTGGACCAGAGTCTTGAGCTTAATAAACCTATACATTATACTCAGCCATGCCACCTAGCGTTATGCATTAATTAGTTAATTTACATTTAATTATTTGTGTAGTTATTATATATTGACTTTTTGTTACAGTTTCATGAGTCATAGAAAGAAATACAGTGGCACTATTTTCAAACTTGAAGAAAGGAATACAGAGTAGAGTACAGCAGATACACGATTTCCAGCCTTGTCATCCGACTAGGGTGGCAGCCTGGTTCACACAAAGTCTGACTATTAGAGCAAGCAATAAATGGACTGCAAGATAGTGAATAGGAAATACTCATAGGAAGTGTACATGCCTTGGTAACTAGACACCCAGAGCCACATACATGGCAAAACAATAGTCAAACCAAGAAGAGACCAAGAAATGCCCCCATGCCTTACAGAATATTCAATGTGACCAAAGCAAAACCTGGATTCCAAATATATGACCCAAATGAGGGCTATTCTTATTCAAACCACCATATTCATCTATGTCTTATGATTATGGTTCCAATAATGCAACTCAAGCCCAAATAATTTTTGTTTATTAAAGTCGTTTCCTGTTGGACCATTACTATCCCCCTAGAGACAATTTTCCAGACTGCAAATGATGGCAATTTTCTAAAACACCAAAAAGATCATGTTATCCACCCACAAAAGCTATTAAATAGTTCCTTAGTTCTCCTAGAGTAAAAGTGTGAATGAGTCCTTATGTTACACTGTAATTATGCATCTGTTCAGATTCATCTTAGTCCATTCCTTTACTTCTCTCCTGACACTTCATTTCCCTTAAGAATTTACATAAGTTTTTGTATGTGTGTGTGTGTGTGTGTGTGTGTGTGTGTGTGTGTGTGTGGCTTTCTTTTAATGCCCTTTACTTCTCTCATCTGGCACTTTCCTTCTAACGCATCCATCCGAGGTGAAGTCCTAAGTCATGTAAATGTTGAGAACTAAGAATAGGTAGGGCAAATAAATAGAAAACAAATGCCAAGATGGTAGGTGGAAGAACCACAATATTGTCTACTACAATAATCATGAGCGTCACACTATCATTAAATGCAAGTGAATGTGTATTCAGAGTGAAAGGTAGAAAAATGTGACAACCTCTTAATAAAGTCAGAATTAAAAAGTGGGGAGATAAATTATGAAAATACTATATTAAAAGAAAACTTGAGGTGCTGAGTGGAATTTGGGATGACGACCATGACCACGGACGGAAAAGGGGTATCATACTGGTAATAAGGAAAATTCTTCTGGACATAATAATTCTAAATTGCCACACTTCAGTTCTAGGTTCAAAATACAAAAGTTGACAGAATAAAATGGCGAAACAGACCACAACAATATTTGAAAGATTCTAATACTTAGGGGTAATTAATATTTTGAGCATTAAAAAATTCACCAACAATAAAGCAGAATTGAAAAAAAGAATAAACATACTCAACACTAGTATATTTATAGACAATTTCACCAACAATCAGGAGTTTTCATAGTGTCAGAAGGTTCTATGCAGGTTGCTGATGTAGATAACTCATCAGTGGCCTTACCCAGCTGTGGATCCTGAATGCTACAATACTGAACTGCCAGGCAAGATATACCCACTGGTGTAATAGTAGTAGCCTGATTGTTATGGAGGAAATCAAGTACTTTCTGATAGGATCTGAGACCAACTCTACAATGGAGAATCCATATCAAGTCTTGTAAACCCGTCAAAAGCCCAGAACTGGTCTGTCATTGGCCCCAAGAGTTAGGGGAACCCACTACTGATGTTTTGCTAAATGTACAATGTGTGCCCTAAAGATTTATGCTTATACTCACCCATAGTACTGTCTTGGGCTTGGTCAGAGGACTTAATTTTGCAATAGAAAGTGGTGAATGTGAAAATTCAAAATGGGTTCAAGTGCTGAGAACAAGTAACTGTTGAGTTATTGGTCCTCAAAAGGACATAACATAAATACCACTACCACTAAGGCTTCAAGAACATTGTGAAAGAGGGAGGCAAAAGTATGCAAAAGCCAGAAGATGGGGAGGAGTGGTGGATGATATTGCCTTCTGGACATGACCTGCTGCTGCACCAATGAAATCCTAGCAGTGGTGGGTACCTGCAGAAGACTGGCTAACCTAAACAAACAAAAACAAACAAGCATGTAGGAGAAGGACTTGTTGGGTAGAAGTGGTTTGGCAGAGAAGTAAAGAGGATAATGGGGGTGAACACAACCAAAGTACATTATGCATAAAATTGTGAACAAAGATACTTGAAAAAGAATGTCTTAGCTTGTGACCTAGTGATCTGCATTTCTGACAATATCCTACCTTACCAAAACTTCCTGTCTTGAAATCTTGAGTAGTTTGAAATAGTAAAATGTGTATATGTGTGTGTTTGTGTGTGTGTGTGTATGTGTGTGATTAATAATTCTACCAGACAGCCTATGTACTGTTGAGATATCCTTTAAGCTTGAGGCCTCTCTCCTTTAATTTCAGAAGCTAATACTTGAATTTTGTGAAGAGGATAATCTTTCAGGCTAGACTACCACCATTACCTCTGTCACCACCATCTCTAGCACCATCACTTCCACCACCACCAATGCCCCTATCACCACCTCCACCATCACTTCCTCCACCACCATTACCACCCCTACCACTACCATCACCTCCATCTTTACCACTAGCTCTACAAATACCATTTCCACCATTACCTCCACCACAATCTTTACCGCCACCACCTCCACCATCACCACCTCCACCTTCACCACCACTTCTACCATTACCATTTCCACCACCACCTCCACTTTCCCCTCCACTACTGCCACTGTATCCACCACAGCCATCACTTCTGCCTTTACCGCCATATCAACCACCACCCCTTCCATTGTCACCATTACCACCTCTTCCACCATTATCATTACCTCCACCTCCACTACCACCACCCCACTGCTTACTCTGGCAAAGTCTGCTAACTGTGGTGGGTAGTTTGGCATGGGGTTACAGATTGCTGGATATCAACAATGTCAGGTAGTGCTTAAGGCTGGTGTTCCAAACAGCATCTTCTAACTCTACAGTGCAAGATTTGTCTATGGTTCTTTATAGCACAAATCCTGCCCTCTCCTGAACAGTGATCATTGCTTTTAACCTCAGATTTTTTACTTTTGGCTTGCTCATGCTACCAGAAAATTTTATGACTATCCCAGAAAGCACAAATTGCTCTGCAACTCTTTAGACTGCTGGATGAAGCTTTGACAAAGTAGCCTATGCCAGTGCTCTCTCTGACTCTAAAGCCACAGAACTGCTTAAAGGAAAGTGTAGGAGCAGCAAGTGGCAAAGCTTCCCCTTAGGCTCACAGATTTTCCCAAGAAACAAAAGGACCAAGCCAAGAACTCAACTCAATGGAGCAGCCTCTTATCAGCAAGCTAACACCAGCAGTGAACATAAAGGCTTAAAATGTGCAAGGCTTCCAGAGCTCTTGTCTTTGATGATAACTGCTATAACATGATCTGGTTATTTTTCTCCCCAAACCTGCCTACTCCCTTTAATTCCTTCCTGCAGTGTGAATATAGACAGAAAGGCCTGACTACTTTAAATTCACTCTCTAGTTAGCAGTCTTTCAGAGGCACGTTGTCCATCTAAACTTCCTTGTGGCTTCATAAATATAAATGCTCTCTGTAGGCTTCGGTTCAATTGTGAGTTTCCCCAAGTATGGAAGAGATGCTAGTTTCCAGCAAACATGGAAATGTTGCCTTAAAACTCTTAGGTACAGTAGCTACTTACTATTGGTTTAATACAGCTTGCCTCTTAATGTAAACATTCAAACCTTAACACAGTCCTCTGTAAAGGTTGAAGGGTACCCTCACCTTCCAAATGGAAATATACTGAGACATGCTCAGCACAACTGTAGACTATGAATCAAGAAGTCCAAGGTCAAAATGACTGTGCCTCACTGTTCTATTTCAGCAAACACTTGCTGGGTGTCAGGGCTAGGCTCTGGGGATGGCAGTGAACTCAAGAGCAAATCCCACCCCATAGAGCTAGCATTTCACTTTCCGTTTATCATGGGATAAGACTCACTCACTGTCTTTTAAAGTGCTCCCACTAAATTGGCTTTAAAACAATACTATGAGGGACAACATAATGATTTACAAATTTATATCCCAGTCTGTTCCATGAGTCACATTTCACAGAACATCAATTAGAAACCTCAGAGGTATGAAGTTTCATTCACGTTCTTGGTTTCTATGGCTAAATCACATCCAGAGAGGGTGTGAAAATTCACATTCCCATCGGCTCCAGGAAATATCCATTTTACCACTTTTACCCAAACCAAATTCTTTTCATGTAATCCTTACCTACTTAATAGTTGTCAAGTTCATAGACTGGTAGTAACGCTGCCTTTATTTCATTTAGATAAAACAAGTTACAGTGATTTAAAATAGAATAGCTGCTTTTATATGCCATGCATCTCTTTAGACTCACAAACAAATCAAGGCCTCTTTCTAAGTGCCTAGGAAAAGCCCTATTAAGGTGTCCATATTTATCGGAAAAGCACAACTGATGTTAAAGCTGCACACTGAAGTCTGTGTTCTTCCTCAGAGAGGACCCTCAGCATCCTTAGCCCTGTACAAAACCTCACCATACTGGAGCAGCATTAGCGCTGTTTCACAGTGGACTCATTTGTGTGCTACCTCTCTTACTCTCCCTTCTTAGGACACACAGAGAACATTTGCTGCGCCTCTGTCAAGATAATTATTGCTAGATCTCAAGCAGTCCAGATATCCAGAAATGAGCTCAAGCTGGACTGTAGGAGGATTTCTGGTGGTTAAATAAAAGCCAACATTCCTCAGAAACTTGTGAAACCAGTTCCCAACTGCCAAAAGGAAACATTCCCCTCCTGGCAACTATTAGCATATCAAAGCTCATGCTGGCCCCCAGGCTCCCTCAGTATCACAAGAACCTGTTAGAGATTTCATGGTCCACACTAGCATCCTGCCCACTTCTCCCTATAGCTACTTGTCCATGATTTGCCCACCCCACTTTTGCTCGCTCACTCTTGCCACTCTCTACCCACCCCTCCTCTCTCCTCTTGCTCTCTCAATGTGCACTGTTCTCTATCTCTTCCTACCTTGCTATCTCCACTATTTCACCTACTTCCCCCCTACACACACACACACACACACACACACACACACATACACACACACACACACACTTTCCTATATCTGATGAAGAACAGTCTCTTTCTCTCTGCTCTGGACTTTTCCAGATACCTCTGGATATTTTCTCTCCCTTACCCACAATAAAAACCTTTCCCCCAATGGGGTCGTCAGGTAGACAGTTTCTTTAGCGTGCCCCCTTGAGTACATCTGGTGCTGAAACCTGCGAGGGAGACAAATGGACCCCTTTCCAAAGGCCCTAGTTTCTCTTAACTGAACCAAGCTGCTGAGTTGATTTTCCTCAGGTATGGATCGCTTGTCTATGCTGGTTTCTACCCTCCATATTTGACCCTAAATTCTAGAGTTCTCTTTTTCAGCCACTTCTTGTACACATGCTCTAACCACTCAGATCTCTTCTCCTATTCACTGTGTCTTTTCAGCCTGTCTGGCTCCTGGTGCTTCCTACACTCTCCTGGTCACCTATCATGTGTAAAGACTCTGCCTCTTGTTGACTTGCTGGATTTTGCTGTGTGCTTCTGTACTGTGACTCAGTCTATGTCTCTGCTGAGGCCCTTACCCCTCTCCCTCTGTTGGAATCCTTCTGATGGGGCTCCTGTTTGTTTGCAACCCCTTTTCCCAAGCCTCCCTGGCCTCCCCTTCACTCTCTTCCTCAAGGATATCCTTTCCTGCTTGCTCTGTCTCTGTTCACTCCTAGAACTTACTCTTCTTTCTTGCTTGCCTAGTGGAGACCAAAAGCCAAGGATTCCACTAGAGGCCACTCGCTGGCATTCTCTAATCTTTTTCTTCCTTGGCCGAACACTTCATTAAAGCTTGCAAACATCTTGGCCTCAGTTCAGCTCAATGGTCAAAAACAGGGCACGCCCAATTTCCAAATTCTTGCAGACTGTAACAACTTTTGCCACTGCTAAAGCAAATGCAACTCCAAATCTCCTATCTCTAAGCTTCTCTGCTCTCCAGCCTTGAAAAATCTCTTATCTCTAAGCTTTCTTTCCTCCCTACTCTCGAAACGTCTCTTACGACCATTGCTTAAACTTTCTGGATCTCAGGATTTTTTAAGTTTATTTGATATGATTAAAAGATCTATAAAATCTGTAATGAAAAGCTAACTTAAAATTTTTAACAGAAATGGTTGATAGTTTAAAAAAATCTATACACAGATAATCTCAATTGAGAACAGCATGCTTGTATGTAACATAGATTCAACTTCTGTTTAAAAAATAGATTTGCTATAGCATACCATTTGCATGTGCCTTGGATTGAATTCTTGTTTATATAAGATAGAACATACTAATAACTTATATCTGACTTAAAGTTTATAAATTCCTAAGGTCTATTCAAGGTAGCAGAAACTAACATGAAGATATATGTATAGCCTCTTTGGATTGCTTATCTATATTAAATTTTAGCTATTTAGGTAAACTGCATCATACTAAAACTATAAAATACGCTGTAATGGCATGCTGTAAAAGGATTGGGAAAATAAGGCACTCAATCTCTCTGTGAACTGCATTTATGGTTTAAAGTTTTACTTTGATGCTAAAGGATCTTCAGATGAATCTTCAATGCAAACTATGAAGGCTCAAATTTAATAGGAATAAAAGTGTAAAATCCTAATTTTATAAAGACAAGTAGCTTGTTGTAAACTGGTAAAGATAACTAAGCATTTAAGTTAATGGTCAGTCAACTTATAAATGATCAAATTCCTTAATATGCCCAGAACTATGATTGATAGTCATTTGAAGTACAAATATAAAATTCATCTACTGGGATAAGCTTTAGCCTTCTGTATATGTTGTCAATGTTAAGCCTAAAGCAAGTAACTAGAACAAAGTAAAGTTTGTTTAAAGTCAGCTATACTTATAAATTAGATGGTGGCTCTCAAACTACTCAGAGATCTGATAAATATGGCATTGAAGGTGTTTAATAAAAAGACTTCCCCTAATAGGAATAGTATCTTCTGTTAGCAGCAGCTAAGTCTACCTCCAAAAGAAGATGGGCAGCAACAGACTCCACGTGGACTTTGCTCTGAGTGTAGAAACATTGAGTACTAGGTAATAGACTGCATCGTGCCTCGCCTGCCTACCGTCAGGCCCTTCCCAAACAATAGACACTACTGGGCAGACTGCTACTCTGCCTCACCAAGGTAGGGCAATCCCAAAAGTTCCTTCTCCACAGAAAAAAATCTCTCAGAGCTTCTGGGTCTGGTGCCTGAAAGCTGATGCCGCTCTGTGTGGTACCTGAAAACTTAGTACTGTCCTTTGAGGTGGCAGAAGACTGACAAACAAAGCCATCAAGATCACCATGGAGGATCCCAGGCTGTCTGTCCAGATAGGGAGTAAGTCTGTCATTTTAAAAAAATTATCAATCCTTTGTGAATTTCATATCATACACTACAGTCCTATTTACCTCCCTGTTCCTTCCTATCCTCTGTCCACCCTTGCAACATCCCCCCTCAAAACAAAAACAACAAACAACAGACAACAAACAAACACCATGGAGGCTTTAATGTGTCACAGTGTGTGCCATAGTACACCCTTTGCAAATGTTCATCACCGTGAGTCATTGGTCTGGATCGAAGCCTCCATTATCAATACTGGATCGTCACTGGGACTCCTCTCTGATATCCTGTTGCTGCCCTGTGTCATGGAGATTCTTCACTGGGACAGCTCCTTCATTTGTTCCATAAGTTCATAGCTAAAGTAGATGCTGAGGTGGGCCAACTCAAAGCCCTGGATCTGGGCCTGGGTGGAAGCTGAGTTGGTCAACCCACCAGCTCTCCCATACCTACACCACCGGGGCAAGCTCTCCAACACTGGCTAGCTCACCCAATGCCACAGCTAGCAATGGACAGGGTTGGCTTTCCTGCTCTCATGCCCTTGGACCAGCTCCACTGAGCTACTCAGATGAGGTGCAGAATGTCTCTGTCATTCTTAACCAATACAGCGGCCAATTGGTTTAGACTTTTTGCTCAAATTTATTTACTTTTCTCAGATCTCTGTGATGCTAATGGCGGCCAGCCCTACCTCCATCAGTTTGGCAGCGGCAAGCTGACTTACCCGGCTCCTCCCCTCAAGGCTGCATCTGGCTGGCCAACCCATTTCATAAGTACAGGTCATGCCTTGTTTCCCTTAGAGCTACTACGTCTCCTGCTGAGAAAGGCAAACTCACGGGCAAGTTTATCTTACTGACAGGGTTCACACTGCAAAAGATAAACTCTCAAAACAGGTTCCATGAAAGACAGAAATCAAGCTACCATGCCGCTGTTATTGACTAAAAATTTACTTTTTACTATTTCTTTCTAAAGACAGAATTCTCGCTTTTCAGGGACGGCTTTTAGTAACCAAGCATCTGTGTCTCACAGAAAATGACTGAAAGCTTCCAGATTTGTGGGGGAGGGGAATGTTCAAAGTCTATGTAAGTCATGAAGGCCTGAGGAAAGTGATTTAAGGTTAAGCTAAAAAAAAAAAGATACTTAAAGGTGATACATGATGCTAAGGCTTTAAGGCTTCAAAATGCAAAGTTTAACATTAATCACTGGGGTTCTGTTTGGTTATTAATCTACTCTAGGCAATTATTATGATGGTCACTGGCCCCCAAATTTAAATTTCCTTTGGTTGTTTTCTAAATATGGACTTAAAAGTACCTCTTGTGCTAAAAACATCTCTATCCAGTCTATATATATCTCCTCAAGCTCTTCTTCCTCTTTGTTCTCTTTCCCACTGAGAAATTTCTGTCCTGTTACAAAAAAATGTTTACGCTACTATTATGTTGATAGCTTTTCAGTTTTGTTTTGCTATGGCTCAGATCCAGAAGTCTGTTCTCACTGTTTACGGACACTTGTTAACTTCTTTCTCCACAATGATGATTGCAGTGCAGATCACAGACCTTTGTCCCCAATCTGTATCTGTCCCAGCAGATTTCCAGTCAGCTGACACCATCCGGGAACCCAAAGGTAGACCTGATGACTGCTCTGAAATGGCCTACACTTTGCCAGCCCCAAGTCATCCTGCCGAAGCCCTCAGCTGATGAAACTGTCCAGTCAAGTGACAGAGAACTTGCTTGCAAAGTACAGCTTCCAAGGACCGACTCCAAGGCTATCCTTGGGTGTTCCTTGGGCCCTTAGCTCCTACAATTCCTTCTCCCTAATTTTGACTCATATTCCAGCCTTCCTAGACTTTCCTACCTCTGACCATGGCTCTGCCCAGCTGAGAAGTAGGTACAGAAGGGACCTGTTGCCCTTTATCATCAACAAAAGGCTGGAATGTTAGGTCTCTGGCAATCCAAGTATGCAGAAATGAGCTCAGTGGCCTCAGAAGGATTTGTGATGGGTAGATAAAAGCCAGCATTCCAGGGGATCTTGCAAAACTGATTTTCATCTGCCAAAACAAATAGTTTCCTTTAGCTCTTGTAGATGGGACATATGGCTACCTGTGGTGCCAATCAGCATATAAAAGTGAATGCTGGCCAACAGGCTTCCTCAGTATTACAAGTACATGTTTCACCTTTCCTAGTCTATGCTAGCATCCTGCCCTTCCCTCCCTCCAGCTACTTCTCCTCTACTCTCTCCATCTCTATTTCTACTTTTGCTACTCTCTATCCCCTAACTATCTCTTTCCCTATTTCTTGCTATCCTTTTGCTCTCTCAATATGCTCTGTTCTCTAACTCTTGCTTTCATCTCCAGTATTCTTTCTTGCTTCCCTATCTCTGGCCGTGTCCAGTCTCTTTCTCTCTGCTCTGGACTCTCCCAAATGCCTCTGGATATTTTACATTTAAAAACTTTTCCTAATGGAACAGTCATGTAAGCAGTCTCTTTACTGTACCCCCTTGCATAGGCTTATCACATGTAAGCATATGAAATGTATGCTTTCCTTGGTCTGGCTGGAAGGGTGCAGTTAGTTACAGCTTCAGCCTACACCTGTTGAAAGGACTGGATGTGTCCATGCACACAAACCATTTAGTGCTGGTGCTCAGCTCAGGAATACCATCAGCTTGTCAAATGAAGGGAAGGATAATCAGTGAGCAACGATGCTTTAGATGCTGCAAATGAGCTTCAAACTTTAGTGTATATGGGATTGATCGGGAGCTTATCAAAATGAAGACCTTACTTTTCAGAGATGTGGCTCATTACATCTAGGATGGAAGTGGTCCAGATTTTTTTCATAGTTTATTGATCACTACTGTCTGTAAATTTTGTTACATTGCTGTCTTCCTAACCTATATACTCAGCTCCTGGCCAACTGTAGATTCTCAAGGAGAGGGGACTGGACCTATAGTCTCACTGTTTCCAGTACAAAGAAGACAGAACTGAGGATTCTAAAATGTGTCTGGAGCCTCCCTACAGAAAATCTCAACATCTGTGGACTGGAGAGATAGCTCAGTGGTTAAACACACTGACTAGTCTTCCAAAAGTTGTGAGTTTAATTCCCAGCAGCCACATGGTGGCTCATAACCATCCATAATGGAATCTGATGCCCTCTTCTGGTGTGTATGAAGACAGTGACGGCATACTTACATAAAACTAAATAGGTCTTAAAAAAAATAAAGAAAGAACCTCAACATTATAGCCACGATTGTCTTGTGCAGAATGTCCTACAGCTGCAACCTTGCTGTCTTCCTCAGGAGCATCAACATGTAAGTGATACATAACATAAAAGTGGCCTTATCTGCTCTCATCATCATAACACCTCCATGAGGGAGGAAACTGAGGCTTGGAGTTTGTTTTTTTCTTTTTTTTTGACTGAAGTCATGAAGCAAACAAACAGCCCTTTAGGCTGCAGTGTAGGCATTGAGAATTGCCAAGTCTGAGCACCTCCCTGCAGCTCAGCAGACAGTCAGAGGAGAGCCAGGGAGTAGCGGCACTCTTGGCCTGCTGGGGCAGGTGAGCTACAGGATCTGGTGTATGTGTGCCTGTGTGTGTGTGTACATTGCCAGGAAATTCCTGATTATAGGTCACTGCACAAAACGGAGATTTTTTTCCTTATACGCAGATACTATAAATATAGGCTCTTAAGTCACCCTGACTTCATCTCTAACCAATCAGTCCCTGCCAGTTTGCATGCTATACATGCATGCATGACTCAAAGGACCCTCAGGCAGAGGGTGGGTTAAGAACCAATCAGACAATACTAATTTTCATAAATGGGAACTCCTTGTCTTCTCTGTTGGCTGTTCAGCTAATCGTGAGTCATGAATTTCCTTTTTAGGGTAACATTTACCATAGGGCATGGCTGGTCCTAGGGTTTACGTAATATCCATTTACTGATGGGAAACATGTTCTTAAAGCATTACCTAATGATAGATTTTAATCTGATAAATAGACCTCTGGATTAAACAACAACAAAAAAAAATGTTGAGGAAAAGTTGGGAGGGATAGTAAAGAACAGAAAGGTGAAGGGAAATAAGCCATGGTTTGAGGTGGGTTAAAGGGAGCTTGCCTAGAGCTGGGTACAGAAAGAATTCCTCTTAATAATAGAAGAGAGACAGGGATGGAGACCAAGGATAGGGAAAGGAGGGCGTGAAGATGAGCTCAGGAAAGAGTTAGTGATGTAATGCAGGTACCCTACCACATCTTTATCACAGCGTTAGCATCCCTTCCTCTAGTTAATGATTATTTTTATGTTTTAGTGATTTTCTCAGTTTCCCATTTCTTCTGAGAACTCTGGTTCACTCCTCGTGCTGCTCCCTTTCTCAGGTTCCAGCCAGAAGAGAAAAAGCTACAGAGGTCACTGGTCCTACAAGGTGCATGCTTGTCTCCCATTCCCTATTTATACCACAAAAATTCCATTTATATGAGCCTCAGTGTTTTCATCTATAAAATGAAAGTCATTGTGGTTTTCTCATCTGAAAAGTTGCTGAGGGGGCAGTCGTCTTCCAAAGGTCCTGAGTTCAAATCCCAGCAACCACATGGTGGCTCACACTATTGGAAGCATTTTTTAAATTGTGTGATTTCATACTCTCCACATCCTTCCCCCCCACCCCCCATGCACACACACAAATATTGAGGCAGAGTCTCACTATGTAACCCTAGCATAGACCAGGCTGGCCTTAAACTTTCAGAGAATTGCCTGAATCTGGCTCCAAAGTGTTAGAATTAAAGGCATACCCTACCACTTCCAGGTAGGATTTCTTTTTAATTCATGTGTATGAATCTCTCTCTCTCTCTCTCTCTCTCTCTCTCTCTCTCTCTCTCTCTCTGTCGCTGTGTGTGTGTGTGTGTGTGTGTGTGTGTGTTTGTGTGTGTGCTATGTGTATATAAGTGCCTGTGGATGTTGAAAGAGGGCATCCCTCAGAGTTTGAGCCACCAGATATGGATGCTAGGAACTCAACCAAGGTCCTCTGGTAGAGCACTAACCACTCTTATCCACTGAGTCATCACTTCAGGCCCCCAAACCCAGATGTATATCTTTTCTAGACAGGCTGTAATCATCTGCCATCTACCTGTCAAGTGCTCCATCACCTTTGAAGATATACTTCCCAAGCTGGACTACCCTTTGCGCCTTCTCTGCCACCATACCTTTATTCCCCCACGACATATCATATAGATCAATTTATGACCGAGAAGACAATCTAAGAACAACCTTACAGGTCATTTCAGCCTCTCATCTCTCATAACTATGATTCATTTGACCTACAAAGTAATTGTCGGCTAAATGATTTCCACAGTCCAATAATGTGGTACAATATAAGTCTCACCCTCTTGAACTTCTCAGAGCTCATAGCAGTGAAATCTAACAACACAGCCTCTGTCCTTCCTCAAGTTGCCTCCACTTTCTGGTACCTTCTCCAGTCTGCTTCATCTTATGGCTAACCTTGCCTGAGTCTTGATGATGTAGATATTAGCACCTTCACTTCACAGGTAGGAAAACAGAGGCTGGGTAGTTCTAAAAGTTTGTCTATTGACAACACTATCTAATTCTAAAGCTCAGTTCTCTTTATTGCAAAGCAAGTGTGAAAACTCAGACCTCTACTTCAAAAGAAAGTGCATGATAAATTCTCACGTGAGCTGTGGTTATTCAAAAGAGGAGGACATCAAGAAGGCTGCATAAAGTGGCTGAACTGGGGAAGACTCTGAAAAGTGGAAACGATTTCAGGGTGAAGAGGTGGCATCTGTAGAAAGTCTTGGAGCATGTTGTTAATTTGCCTGGCGCAGGGTATCTTCAAGAGAATTATGAGAAGTAAAAGGGCATACTATGGGAGCAACCTGAATGTTTGCCCAGAGGAGTTTGGGCAAGGGGACTCTAGTGAGCAGAGGCTAGTGACAGCCATGAGCTTCTCGAGAGAGCATCACTACTGCCATGCTGTTCTGTCATGCTCAGCTCACTGCTCCTGCCTCATACCTCAGAGAGCTATGTAGGCTTCATCATTGTGCCCGTCTTCAGGCAGCAGATGGCTTAAGAGGAATGGGGACACTTGAAGGACATCTCTGGAGTCTCTACCCTCTGCTTCTTCCACTATTCATTAGAGAGATCATTTCAAATTGCAATAGCCAATATCTAGGCAAGCTGGAGAATGACTTTGGGTACAGATGAGACCTGCTAGTATTTATCAGTTTTCCTTGCCAAGGGCTATGCAGAAGAAATCAACTGTGTCTACTGGTAAAGCCATGGCCAGCAAACATTTGTTCAACCCTAACTATGGAGGTCTACACTGGGTATTTGGGAGGTGGGAAAATACTGAATGTGGTGTTTAATCTTAAGATCCTTACATGTTCACCAACCATGGAGGGGCAATAGGCATCCCTTAATCCAGGCACCCGTGCTCCACTGAGAACCTCTCCCTTCAACTGTTGTTCATATATATCTCATGCTGACACCCACTATCACAGAAAACTTGCTCTGTGAATCCACACTCATTGTTTCTTTTACTGAGTAATATTCACATAGTGCTAGCCTCTCCCCAGAAGTGAATGGGTCTTGCTGATTATTTATTAGATGAAAGCACGTTTGTTGAATGGTCAAGTTCTCAGCCTCACCTATCTGTATCTATTCGTGGCTTTTTGGGTTATTATCCTTGTTTCTAGTTAGGGAGGACCATATAGGTAAGCTCATTGTATTAATGTTCTATTGCCGTGAAGAGATATGACAACTGTTACAAACGAAAACACATAATTGGGGCTGGCTTATGGCTCAGAGGTTCAGTCCATTGTCACCATGGCAGGAAGCACAGTGGCACACACACAGACATAGGGCTGGGAAGATAGCTGAGAGTTCTACATCTGGATCCACGACAGCAGAAAGCCACTGGGCTCGGCTTGAACATTTGAAACCCCTAAACACCCCTGACCTGGTGACACACTTTCACCAACAAAGCCACACCTACTCTAACCAAGCTATACCTCCTAATAGTGCAACTGCCTGGTGACAGAGTTCAAATCTATGAGCCTATTAGGGCCATCCTTATTCAAACCACCACATTCGCATAGTTTAGATTTGTCAAACTTGGCTCTAACCTCTAACTTGACTCGCAGTTCTGGGCTTTGGTTTCTCTATTAGTAAAATGATATTAATCTCTGTTTCATGAGGCTACTGGGCTGTTTAAATGAGTTAATGAATGTGAGACAGAATCTGACTCAAAATTTAGCAGCCATTATCATTGCAAATATATTGGTTATTGTCTCCTGTGGGTAAATTGCAGAAAGATCTTAGATAAAAAGAGACTTTAAATAGTTGCAGAAAGTATGAAGTGTGGCCTCCAGCTGTGACAGGAATCTCAAGTTTTGCTTCCTTTACTAATTTTACTAAGTTTCCATTGGTGCCCATGAAACAATTCTTTCTGGGGCCTCCAGCTCTCTGTCTCCTCCTGGGAAAATGTATTTGTTATAAGGGGAATTAATACTCAGCAACTTTTATTGTCAGTAGAAGCAGAAAGAAGACAAACGAACAGGTCCCAGAGGATTCTAGGATCATCTGCATCCCTCAGAGAAAGAAATCTGAAAACCTAAGGTTCTGACTGACACCATTCCACCAACTGGCCAGGTGGCTGGAAGCAAGTCATAGTGTATCTATCCCCTGCCCCCATGGCCCGGTGGGTTTTGATAGCCTTTCAGTAGGTGTGTCATACGTAATTCCTTTGGCTTCCCTTGGAATCTTTTTCTTTCACCCAGGACTGGTCCAGGTGGGACTGGCATCTGGGTGGAGGCTGGGTACATGCCCTGACAGCCCTCCACAATCTTTGAGCCAAGCAAAGCCTGCCTGCTGCCAGAGTGGGATTGTTCCTGAGATTTGGCAACACCCAGCCAGCATGTCCTATCAAGGCTGAACTAAAAATAGGTCTTATGCGTGGAGCCTAGAAAAAACCAGCAGCCCCTTACAAAGAGGTTGGCTAATCAGATCAAACCAAGCTGCCATCACAGCTCTGGGTACCACCACCACTAGAGTGTCACCTCCATCTGCCAGGGGTAGAACAACTGAGCTAACTTTCTCATGGTTTACCTGATTTCTCAATCTCTAATTCCTGTCCTGCAACCATCCCATAACTGGTAAGTGTCGTCTTCTCCCCCCATTCCCTCTCTCTAAATAAACTGATTTTTTGGCGAGGTACTGAATATAGGCATGGTACACTAAGCTCACACCCCGGATCTATTATTTTCCTAGATGTTTAGTCAAAAAAAAAAAAAAGTGACCAACCACATGGTTCCCAATTGCTTTAGCAATACAGTGTTATTAATTATCTGAACTTCTACTTCTCATGCTCCATGATTATTCAATGCAGCACATGGTGCAGCAATAATTCTAGAAATTTGTCACGTATCATAATCACATGGGTGGATAGAGCTTGCTGAAGCAGAGTGCCTGGGCCTTCCCTGTGCTTCTGACTGGGTGGGTCTGGAGAACATGGCTTTCAAAGATAGGTCTAGGACTGTTGCTGATGCTGATCTGGGGACCACGTGGTAAGGACTTGGAAAGATGGTAAGAGTATGACTTTCAGGGTCAGAGAGAAAAGGTACATACTATTCTTGGCACTGTTTCTTCTGTCAGTGATTTTAAGCAAATTATTTTCTCAACCATATCTAAAAAAAAACAGGGGACTAATAATTCCAATTTTATAGTGTTGATGGGAGGATTAAGTGAGTTAATTCATGTAGAAGTGCTTAAAACAGCCTCTGGCAGCAACAAGCCCTGAATAAACATTAGCTTTTATTTGTATCACAGAGTCTGCACAGAACACGAATTCCGTGCCTGTTCTTTTCTCTCGCTACACAGTTGCTGTCAGCTCCACTTAAGTTTCTTTTCTTTATACCACCCGTGCTCTGCCCAGGGTCTTTGTGAACAGGGACATCTGGGACCACAGGATGAGCACAAATGAAATGTTTAAATAGTAAGAGTCACAGAATACCTTGACACAGGCATCATGAGTCTACAGTGGGGACTTGGGTTGGAGAGCAGAATGAAAATGAAACCCAGGTTCCCTGTCTGCCCAGCCAATTTCCATAACATCAAGATCAGTCCCCAGAGGCAGACTGGCTGTTCCCAATAGTGCTTAGGGAACAACATGCCCCCGCCTTGCCCCTAGGCCACTGCCAACATTTGGATTGTTTCCTCTTTGGTTGTTTATGACTGGAGACAGCACAGCTGTAAACATCCAACCTCTGAGCAGAGATGGCCATTTTATTTTGAATTATTTTTTTTTCCCCTGAGCTTGCATCCTCCAAGTTGAATTACTAGGTCAAAAAGTACAGACAGTATTAGCTCAAAGAAAACTAGACTCCTCGAGCCTTCCAGCAGGGAGGGACTTCCTATTTTCCCAGAGGGCTTATGAGGGCTGGAGATGCTGCAGTTTGAAATAAATCTGGAGGAGGAGAAGAGTCCTGGGCTGGTCAGCAGTTGCACCAACTAGGAGTGAGATGCTGATCAACTAGTGGTATCCTCTCTAAGAAATAGAATTTGGATTAGTGCTTCTCTCAGATCACTGTGCGTAGGGACCTTATGAAATACATATCTCTGCTGTACTGGGCCTGGAGTACAGCCCAAGCGTCTATGTTTCTAGTAAGTTCTGGCTGAGGTTGAGTCTCCTGATAAAGAGACTGTATTTTCAGGAAGCAAGGATTTAGATGACCCTGTCTTTATCCACATGATTCTTTTGCCTGACAAATTATTCTCAACATTCTTTTGTCTTCAGCTCCAAATATTCCCCTCGACAGACATGGCTAGGCATCCCAGCCCCCATTACTATCTCAGCTCTTCCTCCTGTATTCTTCCCTGTGTCTGGGTAGGGAAATATAACAAAGCAGCACACTTGGCTGCAAGATCATGACTCTCCAGTTGGCTCTCATGAATCGCCTTCACCTCCCCAAAGCCTGCAGTTGGTGACCCTTCTCTGATCCTCGACAGCTTTTTATAGGCCCCCCAAAATGCCGGCCCTGAACCAAGAATGAACTCAGATAAGTGAATAAGCTCCAGGAAGCTTAGCGTCCCTCACAGGGTGGCTCTAATAAATTCCAGAAAACAAAAAGCAGGTGTTGGCCATCTTTCTCCTGCCCAAAGAGTTATTTACACAAGTTTCCAAAGCAATCGGCTTCATCGTTTGACATGCCTATTACACGGTTCTCTTTGGGGAGAGGTCTGGAGTTAGTTAGCTCAGTGGATTAGAGAGCAAGTCCCTCAAGGCCAAGGGCAATGGAAGCCTTTTCCTTCTCTCCACTCCCCTATTCATGGTGCCTGTGTCCTGCCAGTCCTCATATTAGAGAATGAGCCCAGACAATGTTCCCCACTCCTCTATCCAGAATAGAAGACAGCCAAAGCTCAGATGGAAGTTGAGCTTGGGCATCCCACACCTGAGGTACAACACAGACATCAGAGATCATTTCCAGCTGCATCATCATTTATGTTGAAATAACTTCAAACTTACAGAAAGTCTCGAAAACAGCAGAGGAACCTCCTGTGTAACTTCTGCCCAGATTTACCAATTTATAACAGTTTTGCCAAATTTTCCAGATTATTCTCCCCTCACCCCTTTGTTTCAGTCTCTTTGATGGAAGATAACAAAATCTCACTGGAATAAAAAACATGGAATTAAAAAGTGTTATTCAAAAGTCACAAAACTAAAATAAAAGAAATAAAGGAACATTTTCAAGGAAAATTAAGTTGGTAACATTTCTACTTTAAAAGCTACTAAAATTTAAAATTGGACCAAGAGTTTTGAGATATTACATGACAGTAATATATCAGAGTGTTTTCTGGAACCATTTGAGAATAGCTTGTAGGTATAGAATTCCCTTTAGGATGTAGTGAATATGTTAATATGTTCATCTAAGAAAAAGGATGTTCTCTTATGTAACCCCTGTGACGTCTCAGGTAACCTGACAATGATAGAATATTTTATTTAATACGTGGTCTGCATTATATATTTTTCATGTGTATCAATAACATTTTAATAAACCATATTTTCTTCCAGTGCCTGAAGAAACTATGTACATCTGTTTCTGTTTGCATTCACCTTTATGGTTTTCCTTCTAGACTTAATTTATTTTTAATGTTTATTGTCCGGCAGTTTCATATACTTATATAAAGAATGTTAGACTTTCCTGTCTCTTCTCTGTTCTCTCTCTCCTCCCTTGCTACAAGCTGGAAGCCCACTCCTACTTTCCTGTTTGTTAGAGTGTGACCCACTTGAGTTTAATCAGTTTCTTGCCTGAGCATGGTACGAGGTTAGTATGCAAGATATTATTACTATAACCACTGGGGGGCAGGGGGGAGGCATCCCTTCTCTAGGAAGCATTTAACTATCAGTAGACCCTCAGGGAGAGATGGGGCCTTGTGGGGCTCCTCCTAGTGAAGGATGAACTGCTTATGCACCTGATGTCATGCAGCTCTTACGAATAACCACACTACAGTGAATTCCAAAGTGCAGTGGCTAGATCATGTCCAGAAGATGTGCCTTGCTGCATCTCTCCCCATCCTCTGTCTCTTGTATTTTTCTACCCCTTCTACAGATTAATTTTATTTATTGAACAGGAAGATTAACATGTTTCCAAGGTTAAACTACAAAACAACAACAACAACAACAAAACCAAAAACCAAAAAACAAACATACTCAGAGAAACATCCTCTCCTTCTTTCTACTCCAAGGACAGCCCATAATAGGTAGCCCATTTTATTTCCTATTATTATTCCTAGATTATCTTTAACTTTAAAACAAGGAAGCAGATAGATATGTGTGGGGTTTTTGTTTGTTCTTTTTCTCCTATGTAGAGGGTGGCGCCCCTATGTGGACGCTCTCTACTGGCAGTTATTCCATGGATGTTCATGGCCCCATTCCTTATCACCCTTGTATATTCATAATAGATTTTTCATAAATTATTTGCTGTTCTTCTCCCCTTTTGAACTGCTTTGGGCAACAGTAAGTCGAATATATCATGTCCTGGACTTCCAAGCCAAGATCTTAGAGGTCTATGGGTTTCTGCTCTTGGAAGGAGCCCCCATGCTATACAGAGGCTCAAAGGACACTATTGGGCAGTAAGAGGCCATGATGTGAGTGGTCCTTGGAAGTAAGGACCAGCTTGATCTTTTAGCATCAGTTGAATGTGGTCAGCTGAGTGACCTTAGCCTATATCCTATGATGTGGAGGTTTGGTCTTTTGCTATGTATTGTAATGCTAATTACTGACCTCCAAGGGAGAAGAGAATGTCACATGTACACAAAGTGTTGCTATGCGACTTTGCTTCTCAAGTTATCTTGATGAATAAAGATGTCTACAGCCTATAGCTGTGCAAGGGAGATATGTGGCATTTTTAGTTCCTGGGCTTGGGGTCTCGTGGAGAGGACTCATGAAGAGGAAAAGAGAGAAGGTGGTGGAAGGAGAAGACACCATTGTTGAGTGAGTCAGGAAAACATAGCCATGAGGGCTGGCCAATTGGATTTAAAAGCAGGCCAGATGAAAAGTGGCAAGTTATAATTTGAGGTTGGTAGAGAAATAGATTCTAATAGCTTAGAGTGTAGATATCTGCTCAGCTCTAATACATTAAAGGCTTGTTGCAAATATAAAAGTTGTGTGTCTTTTATCTGGAAACTGAATATCAAAGGCAAGGTAGAAACCTCCAACTGAGATTAAATAATTACAACAACACTGGAGCTAAACAGAAACCACTTGACCAACAGAATGATGAAGGGTAGGTTGTGGAAGAGTTAAGGCACTAAGTTTTGAGATGATGTGTTACAAAAAATGAAAAGATGGAACTATGTATTCTACTATGAGGATACCCAATCTTCACATATTCAATTGTACTTTTGTATTATTGAGGGTATATTTCAAGGACAAAAATCTCAGAAGTGGGATTTAGTGCTGAACTAATTGTTTAGTAGCTTAGAAATAATAATTTCTTATTTACAGTTTTTATGAGCCAGGAATGCAGGCACAGGTTGGCTGGTCCCTCCATCTCAGGGCTCTTCAAAACAGTAGGCCAAGTTGTCTGTGGAGGCTGCATACATCACAAGGTTTGGCCAAGGTACCATCTATTCCCAAGTACATTCTGTGGCTATTGGAAATCCTTAGATCCTGGCTGGCTGGATGCTAGCTAGACACAATGGCTCCTAGCTCAGTGGGTCTCTCCAGATGGTAGATCAGAACATGGTAGCTGGTTTCTCTCAAAGTAACTATATAAATAAGGCTGAAGTCATATTATTTTGTAACCTAATCTGTGAAGAAGCATCCTATTGCTTTTATATTATCTAGGTCCAGTTCATACTACTCAAGTGGAGCATGATACAAGGGTACGAGTCATGGGGACTGCATAGAAGCCACCTGCCACAGCATATCTCTACACATAAGTGGGCTGCTTACACCTGCTTCCTTTTTATCTACCCATGGTTTTATTATCAATATTCTCCTTGATGTGAAAGTACTTCATATGTTATCAATCTTAGCCCACAAGAAATGTATCACAAAGATTTTTTTTCCTAATTTGTCATTTGCAACTTTTTTTTCCTAATGGCGACTTTCCATGTAACAGCTTTGTTTTTAATTAGATGTATCAATCATTTCGTTATCACGTCTTAACCTTGAGTCATAGCTAGGAAACTATTACTCGGCACTCCACTATAGGGAATCAATCATGATTTCCTCCATTATTTATACAGTGCATCACCCACATTTTGTTCTTTGGTGTGCTAGGAATTGTTTTTTTGTCTGTTTGTTTCTTTTGTTTTCCTTTTTCCTTCTTAGGAACTGGAATTGTTCCCAAATGGTGAACTAATTGTCTGATGGGGGTTTGTGCATTCAGGAATAGTGCAGCACTATTTCAACTAGAGGGACATGCTCATTCCTAGAGCGTTCCTATTTTATTCATCCTGATTATTACATATGAACTTTAGAATAAACTTGTTTATCTCTGGAAAAAAAGTTACTGGTTTATTTATTAGAATTTCAGTGAATTAGTAAATTAGCTTAAGGTAAATTCCTCTCCTGGTGATGTTGAGATGTCTGAATTAAGAGCAGAAATGTTTTCATTTGCCCATGCTCACATCTATGTGTCAGATGTGTTTTATAGTTTTCTTCATATACTTTGTGGATATTTCTCATTAATACCTACACAACATTTGGGCTGGTAAGCTGGCTCAGTAGGTAAAACCACTTGCCACAAAGCCTGTAATCTGAACTCAATCCCTGATTTCTACATGACAGAGGGAGAGAATTGAGTCCTACAAGTTGTCTTTTGACCTCTAGACACTTACAGTAAATACGTAAGTAAGTAAATAAATAAATGTAATAAAAATTACATAACCTTAAACAAGTCATGCATTTTTCTGATATTCAGATTTGTCATTTATAAAAAAAGATCATGATATATTTCTTGAGGAGAACTAAATCAAGATACAACATAGGTTGTATGTAAGCTCTATTTCCTGGCAGCTCTTGGATCACCTCTTGCTTGGTCTTGGGAAGAGAAGAGCAGAACCAGTCCTGATGATATAGTTTAGTAAGAAAATGATCCAGGCCAATCAATAAGTCAGTTACCATGATGGAGTTAGCTCTCCCGTGTACCAGGGACTATGATAGTTATTGGTGATACAGTGGTGAGAAAATCAAACAGAATTCCCATTCTAATTAAACCACTGGTTAATGAGCATTTGCTGTTAATCACACAGCACTGTATCAAAGCCAAATGGAGAGGCAATTAGCAAGCTAAGCCTTGGAACTTGCCAGATTCTCACATTTCCTAACAAAGCAAAAGTAAAGGCTTTTCATTCCAGATCTCAGATTAGCTTATCCTAAAGGCAAATACTACTTAGCAAGTATGAAAACAGGAGCAGGGGAAATACCTTGCGGAGGGAAACTGAGTTATGAAGGAACCCAGTGACTGATCTGGACCTAGAATCTCAGGCTCCAGGCTCCTGGGATGGAGTGGTTTCCAACATACACCCACTGTCACTTCACATTCCATCTGTGACTCCTGCCACATATGTATCAGACTTTCAATTGTCTATGCCAGTTGCCTTAGGGACACTGGTGAGAAAATGACAGTGCATTTCTAAGAAGGAGCTGGTATCACTAGACATCCTATGTCACTACTACAACTCAGTCCACAAAGAGGGCTACACAGCAAAACAATGTTGACTGGTGTGGTGGTTAGAGTAGGTATGGCCCCCATAGATTCATGTGCTTAAATGCTTGGCCCAAAGGAAGTGGTAATATTAGGAGATGTGGTCTTGTTAGAGGAAGTGTCACTGTGGATGTGGGCTTTGAGGTCTCATATGAGCTCAAGCTACACCCAGCACAGAATCAGAGCCCTTTCTAGCTGCCTGCTGAGGACAGTCCCCTTCTGTTGCCTGTAGACCAAGATGGAGAACTCTCAGCTCCTCTAGTCTGTCTGCCTGGATGTTGACATGCTTCTCACCATGCTGATAATAGACTACACATCTGAAACTGTAAGCCAGGCCCAAAGGAGTTGCCTTGGTCATGGTGTCTCTTCACAGCAATGCAACCCAAACAAAGACAATTGGTAAAACCGAGATGTGAACGTTGATTTAGTTTTGTTTTTAAAGTCAAAGATATAAAATATTCTGTTTTCCTTACGACTCTTCCATATGACTCTTGATTTCACTGAACTTTTCCTAATGTCTCCTTTTAAAATGTATGTTCTTAAACATTATTTGCAGGATCTCTACGAAGAACTGTTTTCTTCTTTCTCTTTTATGATAGAACCCCCAGTTCTGAGCATATGGCTCTCTGAAATAAAGAGAATATCTCCTCTATTTCCAAGGAGGGATAACTCATCCTCTGCTGTGGTCCACAGAACTGGTATGTTCAGGTTTCACAAAGAAAAACAGAGAGAACTGTGGACCATATGACCTTCTCTCTCTCTTTTTCTTTCCTCCTCCATTTGGTGGTAATACAAGGCTGGAAAGTGAAGCTAGATAAGCAACTGACTACAGGAACTAGTAGCACTGGCATCAGGGACTGCAAAGGATTCAAAAGAGAAAGAGAGGAGAGAAGGGAGAAGGGAGAGGACAAAGAGTGGGGATAGAGAAACAGAAAGAGGGAGAAATAGGGAGAGGGAGGGCAAGAGTCGGGAGAGGGAGGAGAGGAAACAGAAAGAGAGAGAGAAAGAGAGAGAGAGGCAGATACAAAGAGGTCTCATCAGTTAAAGGGGCTTGCTGTTCAGTTCCCAGCACCAATTTTAGACTGTTCACAACTGTCTGAAATTCCATCTCCAGGGGGAGCCGATACCTTCTTCTGTCTTCCTTGGGCATCCACACATGTGTGGCATTCATTCATACAAACAAAATAAACAACAA
Organism: Mus minutoides; assembly: GCA_902729485.2. Lineage (NCBI taxonomy): Eukaryota > Metazoa > Chordata > Mammalia > Rodentia > Muridae > Mus > Mus minutoides. The sequence goes on along the minus strand of LR749777.1, from coordinate 1,110,982 downwards.
CATACACACACACAAGCTTACACATAACTAACAATTAAACAAACAAATTGGAGATGCAGTGAGCCTCACATAATTTCTGGAGAACTCTCTGATACTTAGATGTAAGACTTGGATGTCTTTCATAGAAACACGAGGACATCCCAATACTACTGACTCTTTACTGTTACGGCACCTGTTGCCGTTGCCTGCCTGGCTATTGTTTAGTTTGTTTGTTTGTTTTTACTTTAATAACACAAGCTTATCTTTCTTGAGGAACTACTCCTTCCTGTAAATTGCATATCAATTAAGTTGCATTTCTTTCCCCTAAGATGAACTAACTGAACTTTTAATTTGAATGAAGTCTGGATCTTAGATAGTACAACTCAAACACTAGGAATGTTTTCAGAGTGGATATGTCCCAGGGATGTTTGCTCCTCCACAACTAAAAAATATTAGCTAAGAAATACAACAGAGAGGATAAAAATAGAAAATTATAGTTTACATCAGTCAAAGAACTGTGCCTAATCAAGAGAAGATGTTTAAACCATTAGGTAGAAAAAAGGTAAGAGAACAGGCCAGTTACCCAGCTCAGAGATTACTTACAACTACAAAGATCTGATGCTACCTCCATAATTCTGAGATTTGATGGAGCCCACTCAGTAGATGATCAAATACAACATCATCAGTGATAGAGTAGCCTGTAGTCCTGTGCAGCTCTGTGAGGCACTAGAAAGGAGTATATGTCACCTATGTAGTGTCTATATCAAAACAGAGCAGCCTGAATCTAATTGGAGAGAAATAACCAGGGACTCCAAACGGAGGCGTATTCTGTACTTATACTATCCATGAGGCACTGTTGTGACAGGCCAGAAAGGAAGACAGTTGGATAAGCAAAATTCCCTGGGGGGATTTTTCTCGATTCAATGAGACTAAGAAAATATCAGAGTTTAAATGCATGATGCTCAACGGCATTGTGAAAAAACTAAACAGATATAAAGGGAAGTTTGGGGAGACAAGGAATTTGAATATAGACTATATATAAGACAGTAATTTCATGTCAATATGTACTTTCTAAATGTTAAATTCATATATAAAAATATTCTAGTTTTTCTGTTCTTAGGATACCCACATTGAATCCTTTGGAGCAAAGACTCATGTGATCTGTAATTAAGATTGAAATCATTCAGTGAATACATTAAAATGGTCACACGTAGATTCTTTAGGTGCAGGAAGAACCCAGTAGGATTCCGTGCCTTCTGACCCACTAAAAGTCATCTCCAAGACTGTTCAACAGCTTTGCCACTGCTCGGTCCACTCAGTGCTTCTGAGTGCTTATCTTAGTTGATTTTACCATGAATTTGGTAGGACTGATTGACTCTTTCTCAAAACTCTGTCCTCTGTATCTCAGTGACACAGATCTCCAGGTCTCTGCTATTACCAAGTTCTTAACAAGTTGAGACCATTAGAGAGGTCATTCTGTCATGTCTGCGCTTCCTTCTAGTTAGTCTCTCTTACTCCAGTGGAGAAGGACCCAAGTTCTCACCATGCAGAGACAGCCTTCTTCCACTTTTGGATCTTTCCTACTTTACCTAGCTCTTTTCTCACTCAACTCCTCTATGTTTTTAAAGTTAGGTTCACTATGTACAAGCTAGTCTAGATATGCCGTGCTTGCTGCTTGGGACACCAAGGCTCCTCATCCAAAGTGGGTTTTCCCCTTGACCTATTGACCTACATTCCCTTCAAACTTCAGCTCAGCACCTTCTTTAGTGAGGCATTTCCTAGTCTCAACCTAATCCGGAAGGGACTGCTCCACTAGCCTTCCTACTGACTGGCTTTATAGTCTATCCTCTCCTGCAAGTAGGAAACAAAGCTCGTTCTCTCTTGATCAGCCTTCCCACATGACTTGGGGACTTTCTGAAATTAGCGGTGGTGTGTCTGATTCATTCCCATGCAGTGTTTCTGTCACGGGGGAGACATTTTTCATGGATGAAAGAATGAGTGAGCTGAAGGTAGAGGACTATAGGCTTCACGATGGTAACACCAAAGACCCCAGCAATGCTGCTGATGACAGACCTTTATAGAGTGCCAAGCAGTGCACAAATTACTTTTGCTAAATTATTACATCCCCAGAAGAGTCGTGGGGTATTAGCACTAATAACAGACAACCACTCCCAACTTACAAGTCTACTCATTCTGCATGCATACTCATGAAGCTCACAAGTGCTATATGAATGACAATACAAGTATTTTCTTTGGCTAATGAGTATACTGGAGCTTAATTTCATGAGAGGTTATTTGGTGTAGGTCACACATCTAATAAGTGGAGGAGCTGGGACTTCCTTCCCTAAAGTCAATGACTAGACTCCGGACTCTTGCCTTCTAGTGACCCTGTGGGTATTTACAGCAACTGTCACCACGCTGACTACTCCAGTGCTCAGTGCAGTCGGTGAATAATTCTGAACTTAAGACACACTTGAGATGCACATGCCTATGTGAACAACAGCTCTAAGACACTGCCACTTAGACCTAGAGTCAGTGATAACAGACATTTTGGTTGCACCAGCTGAGAGAGGAGCAACACAACAAAGCAACTTAGCGCAAACACAGAGACACAGAGACGTGACTGGGAGGGCTTTGGAAAAACCACACTCTCTGGATTCCTAAGTCATAATCCTCGCTCTCATTCAGTGCTTGAAATCCAGCAGTACAGACAGCAAATAACAGACTAAACATTGAGTGATCACGCCCATGCTGAGGGCCAGCTGTTACAGGAGCCTGACTGCTCATTGCCTTCCAGCCTCTGGCCCCTTTGGTATAGAACAAAGGAGAATCTGGGAAGCTAACGCTCTGGAATCATTCAGGATGTGTGCTTGAATCACGGAGGACCTCAGGGTGAGAGGTTATCTGAGGGTTCTGTTCCCCAGCTAAAGAAACTTTGTAAACTAAAGACAAGGGTAAAGGAACCAAGACACATCTGTAGTGACAATGTCTATATCTCTCAACTTGGGGCTTAGATTCAATGCTCTGAGATTTATTCTCTGTATGAGTCTGGGAAAATTACTCAGCCGTGTCTGGCCCTCAGTTTTATCATCTATAAACAAGAGCAACAGTTTCCACTTCACAGGCTCGACAGAACAAAGGCTATTATGACTGGGGAGCTCTGGTGAAAATAGAAAACATGTATTGGGCAATTCCCATTCCAGGTACTGTCTGAAGAATTTTAAAAACAGGTATCAGTTTACCTGACCTTCTCAAGAACCCTATGAGAACAGGAAGTGAAGATCAACATACTGTTCTTGGACTCTAGAGGCCACAGAACCAAGGCTGGAATTGCTCAGTGCACTGACTGTTTCATTGGTACACAAGAGACCACAGAGACAGTTGGACATGTTCAGTTCACGGACTGTGCCACATAGTGTGTGCATCTTGGGAAAGTCATGGCTGACCTGAATGTCAGCTGCTTGCCTCTATCCCTGATGATGCAGCTCAGGGTGGGGAGCACAGATGCTTTTCTTAGCCCAGCTTCTCCACGGACTCCTGAAGTTCCCCAGGAGAATGAGTTAGCCCTCTGAACTATCGTTTTCTGATTTATATCAAAAGGGATAATCAGTTGAATGAAGAGGTGCCAATGAAGGTTAAGTGAGATAAGACCTACTTTAGTAGGTGCTTAGTAATGAAGTTTCTATCGTCATTATCATTTTAATTGAGATGCCCATATCTAGGCAGACCATACCTGCAGCTCCACCCTGACTTCTGACCGACTTTGCCCGTCTCAGTCACATTTGCAAAGTGTGGGGGGGGGAGGCAAAAATAAGCCATCCACACCAAAGTGAATTGTAGTGGAGACCCTATGAAGAAGCAATTCACAGGGCACATTTCAGAACAAACATGTTGGATATTCTACTGAGTCTTTGTATTTGTGCTGCCTCTAAACTAGCTAATCTCCATACTGCTACTGCTTGGGGCTCCAGTGTCCCGCTTGTTTGCTTGTTTGTTTGTTTGTTTGTTTGTTTGTTTTGCCGGCCATATTTGCACACCCTCACCCTTCCTTCCTTAGTTCTTGATCAAATTTCTCATTGAAACATAGACAGCCTAGTCTACCAGCCAAAGTGATCTCATTAGCCAACTGATCCTTTTAGAAGAGTTTAATTCCCTCAGATGTTCTCCTGGACACACAGTGGACCCTACCCCTTGATTCTTGCAGCAGGTGGGAGAACTGACCTGGAGGTCATGAGAGCTGGGGAGCTGGCCTCACAGCAATTGAGAGAGCTAGGCTCTGCACCTCACCTGGGCAGCAGAGCAAAGCTGACCTTTATCCCTGTGAAGTGAGTGGAGGTGAGCCTGAGGGTCTGCGTGCAGGAGTGCTGGCCCAGCCACTTGTCAGGGGCAGCACTTGGGTGAGCTCTCAGGGGTGGAGCTAGAGCGTGCTGGAGAGCTGCTGACCCTGGTGGTATGGGTGCAGGAGAGCTGGCAGGCTGACCAACTCAACTACTAACCAGGCCCAGATCCAGAGCTTTGAGTTGGCCCACCACAACTTCTTTTTTTTTAAAGTCTATCTTTTCTTTCTTTTTTCTCCCCCCAATTTTTATTAGATATTTTCTTCATTTACATTTCAAATGCTATCCCAAAAGTCCCCTATACCCTCCCCCAACCCCTACCCTGCTCCCCTACCCACCCTCTCCCACTTCTTGGCCCTGGCATTCCCCTGTACTGGGGCATATAAAGTTTGCAAGACCAAGGGGCCTCTCTTCCCAATGATGGCCAACAAGGACATCTTCTGCTACATATGCAGCTAGAGACACGAGCTCTGGGGGTATGGTTGTTCCACCTATAGGGTTGCAGAACCCTTCAGCTCTCACCACAACTTCTAACCCATCTATGAACGGCTGGAATATGTGAAGAAGGTGGTCCTACAGATCCAGAGCTGCAGGATAGCTCCATGACACAAAGCAACAACAGGGTTTCCTAGAGGGAGCCCTGGTGAGGATCCAGTATTGATAGTGTACCAGAAGCCCAGAGGCCTCAAATCAGACCAACGAATGACTCACTGCAATGGACATTTTCAAGTAAAGACAAAAGGGTATACTGTGTGACACACTGTGACAGTGTAATTTCCATACTGAGATGTTTTGTTTGCTTTGTTGTTGTTTTTCTTCTTTTGCATTTTATTTATTTATTTTCTGTTTTCTTTTGAAGGAGAGGTTGCAAGGGTGGAAGGATAGAGAGATGAGTGGGATTGAGTTACATGATGTGAAATTCACAAAGAATCAATGAAAAGTTTAAAAAAAAAAAACCCACGCAGTGGGAAGGTGTCCCACTAAGTGCTCTCTATCTCTCTGTGCCCCAACCCAAACTGCTAATGCTCTACAGCCTGAGGAAAACTTAGCAAGAAAGAAGAGAATATACTATGGCTTCCATTTATCTTTACTTAGAAAAGCAGATTTCTTACTGACTTCTACTATTGACACTTTGCTCAAAGGGGAAATCACAAATACAAACATTCTAGCAACAAGTTGCACTGAAGACAGCCTCCTTGTGTGCATTAAAGGGATTCTTTCCAGAATTTGAAATGGAAAAATATTTTTAAGGATAAAATTTATCTGAATATTGCCAACTAACCAACTCAGTAGCATGTTGAATTTGTCCAAGAAAATGGACAGACTGAACATGTATGACATTAACAGAAGTTCCACAGTCACAGAAAGGAAAGTCCACACGTTCTCCCTCATGAACAGAATCTAGCCAATAATATACGTATACGTGTAAACTAATGTACGAGTGGGCACAGTGTAAAATGTAGACAAGAGCACAAGAAAGGCTAAACACTGGAGGATGACAAGGGACTGAGGACAGATGATGGATACGGGCCAGGAAAGAGGATATAAAGCTAATCGTTTGTCGGGTTCTAATGATTTCTTTTTTGTTTTTCATTTTTGGCAGTGGATGAATGCATACAAGTATAAAATCTAACAAGAAGCTCCGCAGTTCTGTCCCCAAGAGCTACTCTAACCATACAGAAGTTCACTGAGTCCCTAATAGCTACTCTAACCATACAGAAGTTCAATGAGTCCGAAAGTCTTTAGTCCTGGTTAAATTCAGGGTCTTTTTTTCCCTCTTATTTGTAATGTTTTTGGAAGAAAGTTTAAAAATTTTTTAATTTAAAAAGAAAAGTTCAATTAGTATGTGAGTGCTTAACAAAGAAGACAAAATGTTATCTGCAGCTGCTCTGTGCTGCTCTGTGCGTTCTTCTGTTTCCCATGGTTTCAAGATAGGAGAGAAAGAAGGACAAAAGGGAGAGAGAGAGAGAGAGAGAGAGAGAGAGAGAGAGAGAGAGAGAGAGAAAGATCCATGAATATAATTTTTTCTTCTTTCCTCTTTAAGCATGACTACTAACAAATCACCACTGCCCCCTGAACGACCACCCACCACCCACCATACCTATTGGCGCTTTAGCATTTATATACCCTCTGCAGATTTTTCAGAATTCTAAACGTCACACAACTGCAGAAACTATCTGCAGCTGGCAAAACCACGCCTCTGCCAGAGCAGAGAGCAAATCAGAGTGGCTGCAAAGCAGTCCCATATCACCCCACCTGGGATTAAAAGGAAAACATATCTTATAATATTTCTGTGTTTTTTTAAAGAAACTAAAATTCCAGAATTCTCGATACAGCTATCCGCTTTTTAAAAGCAGCTGCCTTTTTTTTGGCTGGTGTGTGACTCAAAACTGCTTAATGCAAATGACCACTAAGCAATATTTGAGTGAAAGTCTCCAAGTTTTCAAATATTATTCACTCTATGGTCAAGTGATTCAAGAGGAAAGTCTCATGGAATCTTCTCAGATGTAGATTGTGCAGACGAACACACACACAGTTGGTTTCAAGCAGTTTCTTATTCTAGTTATTATTTCTAAATCAGTTACCTGACCCCAGGGAAGAAGGCAGGTCTGCTGTTCTCGGGCAGAAAGAATGGGCCAAGGGATTCTATTCCCTTAATTAGAACTATCTGTTTGGAGCAGAAATTTTATAGAACTCAGTAGTTTGTCACAGATCTAAAGGCTTTTCTTATAATTTATCATTATTGTCATTGTCATTACCATCATCATCATCACCACTATCATCTCACATCATTTCATCACCATTATGGAGAGTGTGCATGGTTAAGGGGCATGAAACCAAGGAAGAGTATTGGGAACCAGGGAGTGAAAGAAACAGAAATGAAGGTGTGGGAAAGCATTTGCTGAATGACCACTATATATCCCAGGCAGATGTAAAAACCTTTCATTGACACAATGATGTTTAATTTTTATTACACTCCAGAAGGTCAGTAGTATTGATCCCATTAAACAATGGACGGAATCGAATTCCTCAAAGAATAAGAGGCTTACCAGTGTTCTCAGTGCATCCAAGGGGCCAAACCACTTCCTGGACCTCGTCAGAGCTGAATGTTTTCAGAATACCACAAGTCTGTGACATAAAGGAGAACAAACTTTCGATGGCTTCTCCAGCCAGGATCCTGTCATGTTTGAGGTATGTGGGACTCAGGGTGGTGATTGCTCTAACTTTGAACACAGTTTGCAACTTACCTGTAAGATTCTCCTAAAACTTAAAATATTCTCAGACTAACTTGAGAACTGCTGCCACTCTTGACCATGACTTCTCTGAGTCCCAAGGTTATTTTCTCTGCTACCTCTTCCACCTATGACCCTCCTCTAGGGCCTTCCAGTCCTTCCTGGTGGTCAGCAAACCAATGGCTAAGACATTGTGCCTTGCTGGTCTACCCACCCGCATCCAAGTCTCAACCAATCCATTCTGCTTCTGGCCTTCCTCACTTCTTGGTGGCTAATAATTTTGAGTATGTTCCTGACCCCAGCTTCCTTCCTCCTCTTTCACAACGGAAAAGTAGAGAGTTCTATCTTTTTTAACATTGGCCCTTGATTTTGGGGGGAGGAAAAACAATGGACAGAGACAGAGAGCTAGAGGGAAGGTAATACATTTATGACAAGACACAGAAATGGATTTGCATAAAACAAGTAAAGGCTCTAGGGAGACGGCTCAGTGCACGAGAGCATTCACTGGACACCTATGCAGACTGAGTTCAGATCTTCAGCACCCATAAACAGACAGGCGTGACCTGTAACCCCGTGTCAGACATCTGATGAATCTCTACCTCTTCTCAGTACTTTGGTTGTTACCTTCAGAGTTCACCTCACAGATTTGGGATATTTATTGGTGGCATTCCTCAGTTCCCTTTTGATGCCTTCTTACCTACTCCAGGTGTCAGTGACCAGCCTTCAGGGAACCCAAGGTCAAGCCCCTTTCTAGAGTGCTCCATGACCAGTGACTGCCTCGGCCACCGTTTTGTGATCTCTCGGGTCACAGAGTTCTGAGTGAGATAAACAGCATCACTTGAAGATCTCGCTGTGGGTTGCCCCTCACTCCAGCCCTGCCTCCATTTTCTCCCTTTCCTCTCTTAAACATCCTGCATGAGTCTTGTTTCTTGGAAGACTACATCATTTGACAAGATTCTATCACAAAATCCTCTGATAACCCAAAAGCTTGGAGAAAGCAAGACACTGGTCCCATCGATTCGTAACTCACCAGTAGGTTTGTGTGTGGGGTGTGTGTGTGTGTGTGTGTGTGTGTATGTGTGTGTGTGTGTGTAGGGGGGTTGTTTGGTTGGATTTTGGTTTTGTTTTGTTTTATTTAAATAGCAAATACGGGAACCTGCTCACTGAACTGTTCAGTGAAGGAGGACTAGCTGTGACACCCTAGGATAGCAATTACACCATTCAAACCGATCAGCTCAAACACGCAATTCTGAATGATTATTGCTGTTCCCATTTTGCAGATGAATAAAGTGCCTCCAAATTCTGCCTTAGGACACATATTTAGGGGTGGATCTGGCTCTGTCACTTATTACTGCTGATTATATCCATGTGGCTATGTATCTCTCATCCACCAGTAAGTATATTAAGCAGGGACAGAAAAGCACTGAATGAGGAAAGAGAGACAGACAGCTTATATTTCACAGAACGGGAATCATCACAGAACATTTCTGGTGAAGAAATGTCTGTTTTAAGAGTGTGGTATATTAAGGGTACCACCTTGTCAAAGCTCCCTGGAGAATTTTGATGCATGGGTGAGTTCTGGTGCCATTAATGTAGTTGTTGGCACACTTAAGATGCATTTTAGAGCCCTTCAAGGAAGGATTGGGCATGGCCACCTTGGCAAGGAGAGGGAGCAGCCGAGAATCTCTCCTTTTCTAGGGGTCTGGGGCCAGGGCTCTTTGAGCTGCACTTCCTGAGATCTGGCTAGCAAGCTGCCTGGGCATGGAGAGCCACAGACCTAAAGCCTGCATCCAGGGATTCCTCAGGAAGTGGAAGCTTTGGGGGAGGCACCGGAAGGGGGAGGGGTAAACCGTCCTGGAGGAGGTGAGTGAAGCCCCCTCCCTCCAAGCATTGTGCCTTGCTTCCTCCAACAGGATGCCAGGAGCACCAAAGAATGAGGGCTCATTTGTCTTCATTTGAAGCACAATAACTTGCCTACCGCTGGCCTTTTTCTCCGGCTTTGCTCAGAGCAACAGGATGTGGGTTCTGCCAAGAAAGAAGGAAGGAAGGAGGCAGGCCAGGGAAATGACAGGAGCTGTGGTTGTGCAGCCCTCCAGCCTGACCCTGGACCCTGAAAGCCTTCAGACTGTCTGGGTCCAGCTGAGCCCAGTGCGCAGCTGATGGGCAAGTGACTGTAAGCCATGTAGCTAGGAGAAGCTGAGTTATAATTGCTGGGAGCGGCCTGCCACCGGCTTTTACCTTAATCGAGTTTGCTTTGAACATTTCAAAAGAACAACAGATCAGTTCAGTTCAGAGTAGAACTTTCTTCTTGTTTTTACCCTCAGTGTTAAAATGAAAAACATATCTCCTTTGAAGTTAAACACACAAACAACAACAAAACAAAACAACAAACAAAACCCTTGCTTTGCAGTTGAGTTTTTTTGTGCTCTCCCAAGTTCCCCAACACCCAAATCTACACACACACACACACACACACACACACACAGGCCCTTACTCTCCCTTTCTCACTGCTGTTCAGTACAGTGGGGCTGAGAAGGAAGCTTACCAGTGACAAAGATAGGGAGAAGTGACTTAGTGGATTAGCTTTGAAATGCTGGAATCAACATTTCGTTCTACTACAAAGAAATTTTTAAAAAAGTCAATGAGCTATATTTGTTAATTATTATGAACTACATATATATAGCAGAAACTGGGAAGTCCCTCAAAGCTAACCCAGAAACTCACAGTTCAACAGGTCGTCAACCAAGTAGTCCACAACCCACAAGTCTAGGACTGTCCACATCTCAAGAGCCAGTGTCCAAAAGACCCAGAGGATCTCCTAGAGAGGGGTTACCTTGGAGTTTTTATTCCAAGATTATTTCAAAAATCACAATTTTTATTCTATTTTACTTAATGTTCATGGTGTGTGTGTGTGTGTGTGTGTGTGTGTGTGTGTGTGTCCATGCATGTACAGAGGTCAGAAAACACAATTTGTGGTAGTCAGTTCTCTCCTTCCACCATGTGGGATCCAGGAATCAAACTCAGCTTGTGCTTGACAGCAAGTGCCTTTATCTGCTGAGCCATCTCTAAAGTCCAAGATCATAATTTTTCAAAAGCATACTGGTAGCTCTCTCTGTTTTCTGGTTTTAATCCAGAGGTGGGGTGCAGGGGTAAGGGCGTACCAGAGCCTGAAGGAGTTTTTGGTGATGGGTCCTGGAATAAGACTGTGAAAGAAAAGAGGCCACTAATCCTGATAAATTCCCACGGCAGCCCTGGAACACGTGGTCCCACTAGGTCCCTCCTCTCTGAGTGTCATTCAGGGGTGTGGTTGAAGATTTCTCAGAAGAGATGAGAAACTACAAGGGTGAGGGAGAATGAGTGATATGGGAGACAGAAGGGTGGAGGCAGCCATCACTGACTAAATCCGTTCTGTCAGGCATGTTACACATGATTTCTCTCAGTTCCGTCAGGACTCAGAAACAGCACACCAGGTACAGCAAGCGCTTAGGGATGCTCAGTGCTATGAACTGAAGGGGCCTCTGAGGCCTCAGAAGCAAAGTCCCTGTTATATCCCTGTCTTTATCCTCCCAAAGCTCATCAGAGAGAGCAGAATTCCTCCTCTCCAAGGCTATGGGGACGTGAATGCCCTTCTGTAACAAAGGAGAGTCACCCTCACTCTTCTTGTGTCTTGTTTCAGAACTGTCCCCTATACCTAGGAGGAAGGTGCATTGAGGCTTCCTCCCCCCCCCCACCTATTACCACCCTTTTTGTACAGTCACATTGGAGAAGTGAGCTCTATTTTATTTCTTTGCCTGTACTCAGCAATCTAGGATCTCTACATCCTTTACCCCATCTATTTTTCCCTTTAAAAAGAATCCTTTTAAAAGTGTGCATGCTATAGAATCAATTCTGAGAGGAACAAAATCCTTTGTCACACGAAGCCCAGCCATTGGGTCTGTGTTTTCCAATATGGTAATCACCTGCTGCATGTGGCCACTTAGAAGTAACTAAGTAAAACTGAACAATTCCGTGTCACAGTCGTGCTAGCCACACCACCGGTGCTCAGGTAACTCAGGTAACAAGTAACTGGTGACTGGGCTGGGGACATCACTGAGACAGAATATTTCATCTCGTGGAGAGTTCTGGAGGCTAATGTGACATTAGGTACCTGCGATTTCGTCCGTGCTTTTGCTAAGCCATGGCTAATTGTGTACATGCACACAGTAGGAACTCAGTAAGCACTCCATGCCTTAAGTGCTGTGGTTTCATATATAGACATTGGAAATGGCATGTGGATCCCAAAGCTTGTTTTCCAATTCCCAGTCTGCTTACCTTGAGTAGGTTATTTACATACTATGACCTTTAGTCTTACCTTCTACAATTTTTTTTAATTTTTCTATTCTTTAATCTTTTTTTTTTTTATATTTCAGTTATTATCCCCCTCCTGGTTTGCCCTCTGATTGTTCCTCATTCTATACTTCCTCCTCCCCTACAGCCCCTGTACTGGCTGGTTTTATGTGTCAACTTGACACAGGCTGGTGTTATCACAGAGAAAAGAGCTTCAGTTGGGGAAGTACCTCCATGAGATCCAGCTATGGGGTATTTTCTCAATTAGTGATCAAGGGGGGAAAGGCCCCTTGTGTGTGGGACCATCTCTGGGCTGGCAGTCTTGGGTTCTATAAGAGAGCAGGCTGAGCAAGCCAGGGGAAGCAAGCCAGTAAAGAACATCCCTCCATGGCCTCTGCATCAGCTCCTGCGTCCTGACCTGCTTGAGTTCCAGTCCTGACTTCCCTTGGTGATGAACAGCAGTGTGGAAGTGTAAGCTGAATAAACCCTTTCCTCCCCAACCGCTTCTTGGTCATGATCTTTTGTCCAGGAATAGAAACCCTGACTAAGACAGTCCCCCATCTTCAAAAAGATGTCCCCACCCTTACCCCTACCCCACCAGACCTTTCCACTTCCTGGGACCTCGAGTCTCTCAAGGGTCAGCTGCATCTTCTCTCCCTGAGGACAAATTAGGAAGTCTTTTACTATATGTGTCTTGGGGGGGGGGAGTCTCCTCTCAGCTGGTGTATGCTGTCTAGTTGGTGGCTCAGTGTCTGAGAGATCTCAGGAGTCCAGGTTAGTTGAGACTGCTGGTCTTCCTATGGTGTTGCCCTTCTTCTCAGTTTCTTCCAGCTTTTTCCTAATTCAACCCCAGGGCTCCCCAGCTTCTGTCCATTGGTTGGGTGTAAGTATCTGCATCTGACTCTTTCAGCTGCTCGTTGGGTCTCTTGGATCACCAGCCATGCCAGGCTCCTGTCTGTAAGCACACCATAGCATCAGTAAGAGTGTCAGGCCTTCTACAAATTTAAAAACAACAAAGCAATAATGTCTTGTATCAAGTACTTTTTATTTGAAAGTTACATTAACTTTATATCTTAATAGAGAAACGGGTTCCTTCCTTTTTTTTCACTAGACTCTACCATACTCCTATATCTCAGGTTGGCCTTTCCAACTCTTTGTATAGTAGATTGATAGTAACCTCGTACTCCTGGTTCTTCTGCTTCTATCTTCTCTATTCTGAGATTATGGGCATGACCTAGAAAACCCAGTTTATGCAGTACTAGGGAGCAAACCCAAGGCCTTGTGCATGCTAGGCAAGCATTCTGAAAACTGGGCTACATTCCTACCCTGACCCAGTTCTAAAACTGAAAGTTTCAAAGCCTAGGAGCCAGTTTACTGCTAGGCAGACAATGACACTTGGTCAGTCTACCTATGGGGTCCTTCTCGTTATAAAATCGTCCTATGCAACCCTGAGAATGGAGGCCAGGACTCCTCACACTACAACCAGCAGGGAAGTATGGAAGAGTTCAGACACTGGAATCAGCTCTACACCTGGACCGGATCATAATGCCATCACTCAATTTGCATGTGAACTTACGTCTCTCATTTCTCTGAGATTCAGTTTCCCTCTTATCAGAAATCAAGTATTCTAGTATATGTTGTTACTTCATGTGCCATGATGGCTAACCTAACGAGGCTTTGTAGTGGGAGCACTCAGAACCACGTTGGAAGCTAAGTTGGGAGATTCTAAAGCTAGTAGGGTCACCCGTTAGTAGGGTCACCCATTAGTGAACATTCACCACTGCATCTGCCAAGTGGCAGCTACTTGCCTACAAGCCATCCAGTTCCTCATTACAACTTCCACAGGCTTAGCCACAGATTTGTGCCTAATAGACAACAAAGAAGACTTGTTAGAGTGTGTCAACTTTCCTGACCTTGCTGGGATAAAGTGACTGACACAGCAAGTTTACTAGTTCACAAACGAATCCTCATCAGCAAAGCAGGCTCTGGTAAGGAAGCAAGAGAGCAAGAGAGGGGGAAATGGAAGGAAAAGAAACGGCCCCATGTTGCCGAGACAGCTCTCTATTTAGACAATTAAATCTGGAAAAGCAAGACAGTTCCTGTAATCACCTCCTACACCCCCTACTCGGAGAACAAAAGGTTTTGCTGAAAGTATTCATGCGGATATTAATACCGACACTTTAATGAGCCCCTCAGCAAACTCATCAGGAGTTACAGCCAGCCATGCTGTTGCACTGGGAAGGGTACAAAGGCATATCTCCAAACATTCGTCACTTGCAGGTTAACCCCACAGTCACATAGCTGCCTACACCTAATGGCTGATTCACAAATATTCCTTGACACTCCTATGGCCAAAGAAGACAGACTGCTTTGGAAAGTACAGAGAAGAAAAAGTATGCTTTTATGAAAGACCTTCACATCTCAGGAGAGTTTTTTTCGACAACTGGGGTTATTATAGGTCAACGGATGGATTAAAGGTAGCAGAATTTCTAGTACTGCCCAACCCTTGTAGTGTGCCAGGCAGGACAGTGAGCATTGTCTCTATCCTACCTGTCTCTATCCTACCAGGCTGAATCTTCACTTGAGTCCCGGAGTGGGTGGGCGAGGGGAAAGGGATGTATTTGTAATGCCTGTTGTACAGTAGAGGAAACTGAGGCTCAAAGGCTGGGAAGGACTTTGTCTAGTCTCATTGACTAAAATGGTAGAACCAGAGATTTGAATCTAGGCTCTAAGTTAAACTTGGATATACATATGTAATATCCCTTAGTCACTATATGTACTATATATAACGGTCCTTAGTCATTCTATATATTTGTGTGTGTGTGTGTGTGTGTGTGTGTGTGTGTGTTTGAATGTGTATTTGTTTCCTCCTTTTGGAAAAGTGCATATCAGAGACCAGAGCTTAATTCCCAGGCCTACGCCTGTTCTAGCTGTTCCCCCTTTCCTTCTTTCTACATGCTGATTTAGACAAATAACATGGTCTAAGAGCGACCAACAATGAAAGAAAATGAATTCATAAATGTGAATGGGAGACCATAGTCCCAGCAACTCCAAACAGGTACTTAGGCAAATTATAAATCAAAGCCGTTCTGGGCAATTTAATGAGATCCTATCTCAATATAAAAAGCACAAAAGGGGATGCAGCATAGAGGTAGCGTATTTGCCAAGAATGCACAAGGCTATAGATTCCGTTTCCAGTAGGATAGAAGGGGTGAAAAGGAAAAGGGAAAGCAGACTTGGTTTGATTCCTTGCTTTCATGCTTAATTACAAAATGAAGCTATCTGTGACTCAGTTTTCTTGCCTTTAAAATGGGGGTGACGTTCCTTATCTCACTACTGAGATACCATGAGGCACTCACTCAATAAACCAGCTAACCTGCTCCCCTCCTCCCTTCCTTCCATACTGCCTGGTTTAGTCCTTGACACAACTTCTTAAATAACATAGTCGCATTCTCCCAAGGAGGGACGGAGACTGCGAAAGGGGAAATATGATGCTGCCAGCAAGCCAATGTCTTCAGCAGAATCCAAATGCAGATCAGTCTTTCTCCAAAGACTGAGCCGGTCTATTACGGGTAAACAGGAAAGGGCAAGGCTAAGGGATCCGAATGGACTGAGAGCTTTTCAGTCTCCTTTGACTGTTCCACTGGAGAGCTGTTGAGAAAATTATCCCAATCATGTTAATGAGCAATTGAGTGTGGACTTTCTCTGGGGGAACGATAGCCAACAAAAGCTCTGGTTGGGGCTGGCAGCCAAGAGCTGAGAGTTATCACAGCTGGTACTACCGAAGGGCTCTCGGCTGGAATAATCAACCCAATTGCCTCCCCACAGGAGTGAACTGGGGCTCATAAATTGTAACCATATAGCTTATGGAAAACGGCTCTTGCATTCCCTGGTGAAGTGTTTTCAAGACCATCTGCTGCTGAGTAGTATTCTTGCAAACTCTAAGTGTACTAGTCCAGGGAAGGCATATGCCAAAGCTTTGATATTGGTTTCGCAGAGTCACGTCTAAATCCAGCCCTCATCAGAGCTGAGCCTGGGCCACAGGATACAGTTGTTAACCACTCTGAGTCTGGGCTCTTCTTGTATGAAACGGAGTTAACAAGATTTATGTGACCATAAAGGGACTGGGCAGGTAAAAATAAAATGTTTGTCTGTTTGTTTGCTTGCTTTGGGTGTTGAGGATGACCAAGGGCCATAAATGTACTGGGCATGTGCTGTAGAGCTGCAGCCCCCACCATTAACACAAGTTCTTAGTAAAGGACCTGGCACACAATAGGCACTCCCAGACTTGAGTGTTCTTCTGCTAGAAGAAATCTTTCTGGGGAAGGGAATGAAGAGAAAAAAGAAGTTCTCACAGAAAACTGAATTGATTGGCACTACCCTGCTAGGAAATGACAGTTTCCCGACTCAAAGACTGGTGGACTTGTGTAAGCAAATCATTTTTCCCCTGTGCCATGGGTCTACTTTCATCAGTTTGGTATCCCTCTCACCCACTACCCCTATTCTACAGACGTTGTGTTTCCTCTTTTTCTTCCTACCCACACAATCCCTTTATTAAATACTTTCACTATCTCATTTAACAGTAACAATAAATGGGCAGTCTCCTGTGACCTTCAGCAACACATTTGAGTAGATGTAATTGCTACCTCATTTTATAGATGAGTTAAAGCCATAAAGGGGTCATTTAGCAAAAGGGTACAGAAGAATCAAGACTCTGGGTCTGACATGACTAATTCTAATGGTTTAAGTGCTATCGTGGTTGTACTGGCTAGGTTTGTGTCAACTTGACACAGCTGGAGTTATCACAGAGAAAAGAGCTTCCGTTGGGGAAATGCCTCCATGAGATCTAGCTGTGAGGCATTTTCTCAATTAGTGATCAAGGGCCCCTTGTGGGTGGTACCATCTCTGGGCTGGTAGACTTGGGTTCTATAAGAGAGCAGGCTGAGCAAGCCAGGGGAAGCAAGCCAGTAAAGAACATCCCTCCATGGCTTCTGCATCAGCTCCTGCTTTCTGACCTGCGTGAGTTCCAGTCCTGACTTCCTTTGGTGATGAACAGTTATATGGAAGTGTAAGCTGAATAAACCCTTTCCTCCCCAACTTGCTTCTTGGTCATGATGTTTGTGCAGGAATAGACACACTGACTAAGACAGTGGTCAAGTATTCATTGTTAGATTGCTCTGAAAGCATTTAGATGCTAGTCTCTTTAGGAACTCAGTCATTGCTTCTTGGAGTTACACATTTTTCCAGCTGCATCTAGCAGAGGTATGAAGCCTTCATTGCAAAGTCACTGATCACCTTTTCTAAGCCCCTGTAGTAACCTGACAAGAACCACTGACTTGTAGTTACCCTGACTGCCTAGCCAGTTTCTCCTCCCTCACATTGTAGAGTCCTGGCCTCTCCTCCCTTAGCCCAGCACTCAGTAGGTAATTACTATGGTCTTGCAGATGTGGGGTTGAGCTTATATCATAACCTCTTTTCACCAGGTCAAGTCTAAACACATTAGCATTGCAGTCTAGGTTCATTGTTAGCTCAATTTCTTTTGGACATCTGTTGTTGCTGATTTTGTCTAGTGCTTTCTGCAAAGGAACTCTCTACTTCTTCTAGAGCCAAATGCCAATTCATTGTCTAGAATTTTGCTTATCTCTCATTTGATTTTGGTCTCTTATATCATCCCCAATTGAGCTCATTGATACCAGTCTTAGCAAGTATCATACTATATTCTTTTGCAATGTGGTTGTGAGCTTTGGAGGAGATGGGAGAAATTGTCTTAATGAACATCTAACATAGTAGTCAACCCCTAGAATGCCTCATCCTTCCAGCCATGGATCCAAAGTCACATGTGCCAAGACCAATATATCTATCCTAGTGAGTCTCTCCTTCCATACCCCATATCTCACCATTCTAGCACTAAGTTAGCTCTTCAGCAATCAGATATACTGCACTGAGGAGATAGTCAAGGCTCTTTTCAAACTTCTCTACAACCGTCTAGCCGAGTGGCAGTGACCACAGTCTAAAACTTAATGCCAGTCTGCCTAATTGGGATTTCTATCATTTCTCCTTAGGGACTCAGCACCATCTTGACTCCCAAGGCACTGTTCGTGTCTCTGGCTGTCTTGGGAGCTGTGTGACTCTGACTTTGTTAATGCCTTGGTGCCTGTCACACTTCCACATTGTTCATCTTTCTCCTGTTGGGTTTGTGATCCCTGTCCAGTCAACAACCTAAGTCTCCGATGCCTTGGCTGCAAAAGCCGACAATAATAATCACCTGTACGGGTTGTTGAGGGTATAATACCAATGGTAAAATGATACATGGTAGGGGGCTAGAGAGATGGCTCAGCAGTTAAGAACACTGGCTACTCTTGCAGAGGACCCAGGTTTAATTCCCAGCACCTACAAGGCTGTTCACAACTATCTCAAATTCCTGTTCTAGGAAATACAATGTCTCTGGGCGCTGAGGGTCCTGCACTCACGTGTTATACCCACACACAGATACACATGTATGCATAGAAACTAATAAAACATCCTTAAAGAATATATTATTTTAGAATAATATTAATGTGGCAGGAATAGGATGGACATGGCATACAACTACTATTAATTACTACTATCCTAGAGCTGTAACAGTACTATAAACAGGATCCTACAGAAGGAACTCCTCACCCCCAGTGCCCCAGCACCAACCCAGACTCCTAAGACCAGACATCAGTTACTCTGTGTTTAATATCACACAAAAGAATAAATGTGTATCTCTCTCTTTCTCAACTTGACAGGCACAAGGTCAGGATGTCTGCCTTGTCCTTATTACTCTCCACTGAGTACAGTGGTTACTGTGTGATATATGCTCAGTACATTTCTTTATAGTACTTTGGATTTTAATATATGATGCCCTCTTTTAGTTACTCTTCTGTTGCTGTGAAGAGATACTGTTTTAGTTAGGGTGTTAATGCTATGAAGAAGACACCATGACCATGGCAACTCTTATAAAGAAAAACATTTATTTTGGGCTGGCTTACAGTTTCAGAGGTTCAGTCTATTATCATCATGGCAGGAAGCATGGCAGTATACAGGCCAACATGGTGCTCAAAACAAAGCTGAGAGTTGTATGTCTTGATCCGAAGGAAGCAAAGAGGAGACTGTATTCCACATTGGGCAGAGCTTGAGCATAAATGTCTGCCTCCATAGTGACATACTTTCTCCAAAAAGGCCATACCTACTCCAACAAGGCCACACCTTCTAATAGTGCTATTCCCTATGTGCTAAGCATTCACACACATGAGTCTATGGTGAGCATACCTATCCAAACCTCCACAGGCACCATGACCAAAACAGTTCATAAAAGAAAGCATTAAACTTGGAGCTTGCTTACAGTTTCGAAGGGTTAGTCCATTGACATTACATCACGAAGCATTGCAGTAGCTGAGAGCTTACATCTTGATCAGCAGACAAGCAAAGAGAGACTGTGCCTGGTGTGGGCATTTTTCAATCTCAAAGCTGACCAGCAGTGACACACCTCCCAAGGAGATCACACTTCCTTTATCTTGCCCAAACAGTGCTACCAAATTGGAGACAAGTATTTAAACATATGAGACTATGGAGGCCATTTTCATTCCAACCAGCACCTGCCCTCAGTAACTCCAATTTATAACACAGGTGTGGAGGCACAGAGATGCTGCATACCAGAGACCACACTAGTGCATCGGTAGCCCACCTTGTTCCTTCAGCCTGGTGAGCAGCAGGAGGCTCTTCCTCTCTGCAGCTTCAGGAAGACAAGAGGATTGCCAATGGACTGCATTATTCACAGATAGGGTATAGCCCAATTTATACAAGAAATCACACAAAAAAATATATCGAGCTCAATGTATTTTAAAATAAAATGATTTAATTTTTTTAAAAAATTAAAAGATTGTTCCCAAGTCCCAGCTCAATGCAGGGTAGCTCCAGGTGGCTACTTCTCTCATCAGCCATGTGGATGTACCATTTATACGGAGCAACAACTCATCTCTGTAAGTCTGGGTTCTCTCTGAGTCAAGGTCTGCCTCTATACCCTCACTCCTGAGCTGTTTTTCTCTCAGAATCCTCACCCCTAGGGCACTGTGGTTGGTGTCAGTTCTATTCTACCAGTATCTGTTAAATAACAGTAAAATGCATGGGTAGAAGTGTTTGCCATTTAGCACAGCCACCCTGGTTTTTTTCTTCCTTGTATCAAGAATTTGATGCTGGGTGTGTGATCAGAGAAAACTGTTCTTGTCTTGATGCAATCAGACCAGAAAACAGAAGCATGCAAGAGCATCCTAATGCTGCTCTCTTGTTCCTACTGCTACTGCATTTGTCTGTAGTGCTGAGGATCACACTCAGGACCTTACACATGAGACACTTGCATTGAATTAGTGTGTGTGTAAGTCATGTAAGCTTCTCTATGATCCAAGACATGCATTATCAAATAAAAATATGACTATCACCAGATTTGGAAAAACAAAACAAAACAAGCAAAATGAGTTTACTTTTTGTCAGGCAGAAGGAAGTCACATCACCCAATAAACCAGTTTAGTTGGTGCCCTGAGGCAGAAGTTGAAAGGCCTATGTGATTAAGGAAAAGGAAATGAGATTACTACATAAAGCAAGGTTCTTGGTTCAAGACTCCACAGTTAGCATATGTCATAGCTTCTTTTGCCAGTTCTCTGGCAAAATACCTGCCAGGAGCAGTATAAAGAAGAATAGCTTGTTTTAGATGATGGTTTAAAGGGACACAGTCAATCCTGGTGGAGAAATCAAGGCAAGGAACAGGAGACACTGGTTACAAACAGCTCTTTACTCAGAAAGAAGAAAGAAACCGATGCTGGTTGGCTCATTGTCTCCATTTTTCCTTTTTATTCACTCTAGGACCCTAGTCCATAGGACAGAGTCATCCATATTCAGGGTAAGTCTTCCCTCCCCAGTGAATCTCTTTGTGTCCAGTCGAGTTGACAGTGAAGATTAGCCATCACAGCTGATGAACTAGATCATATCCTCTCTATTATTATACCATGCTGGCCAAAATCCCAGAAGAGTTCTCAAGGAAGTCCACAATGCTCACATCAGCTCTCTGGTGTAATGCAGGGTCCTAGCACAGGTGATTTCCTATGAAGATAGCTCAGATTGGCAATGCCTCGCAACAGTTTGTTTTCTACCTCCAACTTATAGACAGGAACTGTAAGAATATCAAGCATGAGTCTTTTCTAGTAAATACTATAAAACTTGTGTTTAGGACAAGAAATTAAAATCATTTTATCTCTCCTACTTTTCCTCCCCAGCCAGTAAAACCTTTTGTTTACTCAGAGGCCCACTGCTCTGGTCTAGGAATTTGCTACTAGGAACAGTAACCCATTCCTCCTCGGAAGAGTTACCTCTTGCCCTTTCTTCCATTTCCTGTGTGCCAACTATTTTCAGCCAGTGGGGAAAAAACATAGCTATCACCTGAGCTAGAATAAAAGCCAAGTGCTTTTACTGAGAAAACTCTCTTGGTGAAGGGTAAAGTTTACTTTCTCCAGATATTTCAGCTGGAGTAGCAGCCCCGTTGCAACCCCATACCTATTTCTAGCAGAACTGAAATCCAGACAAGAAATGACAAAGATACACATTGGTTTCAAAGTTCCCACCCCCTTGGGTGGCCAAATTTAATTAAAAGCCTCAAAATTTAAGTAGGACAAAGGGTGAGTCTGGGGACCACTGCAGGAAATCTCAGGTATGTCATCCTCAACACAAACCAGATAAAATTCAGATTCTCTGGAAACTGCACCAAGTGATGCAAATGAACCTTATCATTTCATCATAGCCTTTCTTGAAGAATATGACAAGGGGAATTCACAGAGCAAAGATATGCAAAACCTAATAAAACACAATTCTCTTAAATCTTTCAAACTTCCCATTTTAGAGCTCACTTGAAATGATTGTATGACTTCAGAGGATATATATATTTTTTTTAAATTGCAAACTGTATTAGCATTGGCTTAATCCCTCTAGCATGGTATTAACAGTAACCAAAAGTAATACAGCTTTTCAACTAGAATCACTATCACTGAAAATGAGAAATTGAGTACCAAAAAAGACTTCTTTTAAAATGAAAATTTTAAGTATCAGTATGTATAGTGAAAGAAGATGAATTTTCATTGCATTTCCTCCTTACTATTAAATATACAGACTATAACATCTTTAAAAATAAGATATCTATATAAAAGAATTTTAATAAGAAACATTCAAGTGGGAAATTAGAAAACATTAATCATGAAATTTACTGGGCCAATAATATTTTAACTTAGCATTATTCAAACATTTAATTATGTACCTCCACTTGAAGAGCCAATGCTGCCTTAATTTTCTCTACAGTAAACTATAGTACTTCTCTTAGAAGGAAACATGATAAAGTCTACTGACCACTGGTTGGTGCTTTGGGAAAAACTTAAATGAGATAAACACAAAATTACCAAGTGAAAGCTTGCTTTCCAAAAGATCACTGCATCTACTTCACTGAAGCTCAGGGATCCAGAGAAAAAGCCCTGGGATGTGCTCACCACACAGAACCTCAGCTGCACCACTGAGCCCACCTGCTGCGTACTTCTTTTTTTTGAGGTTCCTTGTTTAAACATCTAATACAAGTGAAACAAGACTTGAATGCATTTATGGTATAACTAGCTTTATGAAAACACTCAAGAGTTGCCAATAAAGAACACACATACATACATACCCACACATACTTACAGGAAGGGAACAGAAGGAAGGAAGGAAGGAAGGAAGGAAGGAAGGAAGGAAGGAAGGAAGGAAGGAAGGAAAGGAGGGAGGGAGGGAGGAAAGAGGAAGGAAGGAAGGAAGGAAGGAAGGAAGGAAGGAAGGAAGGAAGGAAGGAAGGAAGGGGAAAGCTTGGGCAGATTCGGTGCCTTTCTACAGAGCCACCTTTCATAGTTCCTGCAGGACTTTCATAATGACAAACAATATTGAAATGCCCAAAAGGGGAAGTCTCAGGGATGCTGACTATCTCTATGCTGATTATATCTAATGCCAATTTTCATCAGAAGTAATTACAAGATTTTGTGGCTTGATGTCAGCAAAGCAAAGTATACAAATTCCCCTTTAAGAATGGTTCCATGGGCCAGGCATGGTGGCGCACGCAGTTAATCTCAGCACTTGGGAGGCAGAGGCAGGCAGATCTCTGAGTTCGAGGCCAACCTGGTCTACAAAGTGAGTTCCAGGACAGCTAGGGCTGCACAGAGAAACCCTGTCTTGAAAAACAAAACAAAACAAAAAACAAACAAACAAACAAACAAAAAGAATTCTGTAATATCCTAACAATACTGTGATGTCCACTTCAGTAAACACTGATATAACCACAAATAGCTATCAGGTGGTTATGGATATTTGCAAGTACTGTGTTTCCTAATTGCCCTTGTCAGGGTATTTATCCCAGCAATGCAAAGAGGAACTACTACAGAGGCTTTCTGGGGACTGACTATAGGTAATCACAATGCAGAGCCTGAGACCTCCCTGTGAGTCCTCTCATTACTGTGGCCCAAAGCAGCTGTGATGTCAGCCTTGTCATTCTCTTGTCTCATAGCCCAGCTTTCTGAAAGTCATAAACTGCAAATGATGGATGCACACAGGCTATGATGGATAGGCATGCTGGTCATCTTCATTTCTCCTTCCTGCAGGACTGGGCAGGTCCTGATATGCATACACGCTGGGCGTGGTGGCACACACCTTTAATCCTAGCACTTAGGAGCCAGAGGCAGGCAAATCTCTGAGTTTGAGGCCAGCCTGGTCTACAGAGTGAGTTCCAGGACAGCCAGGGCTATACAGAGAAATCCTGCCTTGAAAAAAAAAAACAGCAACAACAACAACAAAAATCCTGATATGCATACATACCCTTTATCCCCATCTGTGTGCAGCCCTGAGAATATTCAGCTCTAAAACTGGGATGATGTAATCTATCACCTTGGATTCTCTAAGTCCTCACTACTTGCAGTGTGGTCCACAGACCAGCCTATCACTGGGATCCATCCGGAAATACAGAACTTCAGATATACTAAATTATAGACTCATTAACAAACATGCACATTAAAGTTTGAAAATCTTGAATTAAAGGATGTAGTGTTCTGAAAACTGTAAAGTCAGGTGTACTATGTTAAGAGTAATATGATAAAACTGAGTAGCTATGCTGCTATGCTGTCTTGCCAAGACAGGCATTTCCCTGAGTAAATTAGTTTATGGAATCGCAGTTATATGGAACATATAAAATCTTTCTTAAATTTTACTTTTAAGATTATGATATGATTACATTTTTTCCCTTCCCATTCCTCCCTCCAAACCCTCCCATATACTCTTTCTTGCTTTCCTTCAAATTCATGGCTTCTTTTTTCACCATGCATGTGTATGTAAGTATATACAGACTGTATAATGTTACTTGTATAAGCTTTCCAAGGCTAGTTGTTTGGCACTGGACAACCTCTTCCCTCCAGAGGTTGACCACTTTTCATGCTTTCAGCTTTCCTCCATTGCGTATAGTTCTTTATGTAAAGTTGAGGCTTTATGATCTTTCTCCCTTCGTTTTGGCATGTCCATTGGTATGTTCTCGTTCAGCTTACATTTGGGCAGTTATGTTGGTGAGACTTTATGGGTAGGGTTTCTGATATTACTAGGAGACATGAACTTACAACAAACTCTCTGGCTCTTACACTCGTTCAGCACTCCCCCACACCCCTGCACTGTTTCCTGTGTCTTTGGTGCAGTGAAATCTTGTCTATATATACACTGAGATTAGGATTTTGATTGGCTGTAGTTTTGTGTAGTGGTCTCCCTCTGTTGCAAAGAAAAGTTTTTTTTTTTTGATGAGGGTAAGGACTTTGGGCTTGGCCTGGGCTTTTGAGACCTCAAAGACCATCCCCAGTGATACAATTCCTCCAATAAGGCCATACTTCTGTCTTGATTAAGGTTTTATGTGCCTAGCCTTTAACAGCTGAGCCATCTCTCCATTCTACTAGTTAGGGTTTTATCGCTGTAACAAAACAACACAAATAAGAAACAAGTTGGGGAAGAAAGGGCTTATTTAGCTTATAGTTCCACAGTGCTGTTCATCACTGAAGGAAGTCAAGACAGGAACTCAAACAGGGCAGGAACCTGGTGGCAGGAGCTGATGCAAAAGGAATGGACGGTGCAGCTTACTGGCCTGCTTTATATGAACCCAGAATCATCAGCCCAGGAATGGCGCCACCCACAATGGGCTAAGCCCTTCCCCATTGATCACTAGTTAAGAAAAAGCTTTACTGCTGTATCTCATGGAGACATTTTATCAACTAAGGTTCCTTCCTCTTTCTTGACTCTAGATTGTATCAAGTTGACACAAAAAATGAGTTTAGAAGGTGTACCTCCTTCCAAATAGTCACAATCCCTTGTGACTAAACATTCAAATATATGAGTCTATGGTGATTGTTCTTATTCAAGTCACTATATTCCACTCCCTGACCCCCATAGACTTATAGCCATATCATAATTTAAAAAATGCATCCAGTCCAACATCAAAAGTTCTCAGTCTATCAGTTTCAACAATGTTTAAAAGTTCAAAGTCTCTTTTGAGACTCATGGCAATCTTCTTTTTTTTCTTTTTTTCTTGGATATTCTACATTTACATTTCAAATGTTTCCCCTTTCCAGGTCTCCCCTTTGAAAGCCCCCTATGTCATCCCCCCTCCCCCTGCCTCTATGAGGGTGCTCCCCCACCCACCCACCGACTCCAGTCATGGCAATCTTCTAACTGTAACTCCCAGTAAAAGGAAAATCAAAAAGCTAATCACACACTTGCAGCATCCAGAATATACATTCCCATTCTAAAAGAGAGAAAAAGGAGTAAAGTGAGGAAATCCTGGATCAAAGCAAGACTGAAAGCCATTAGGATAAACCTTAAATTCTACTTCTCTCTATGCCTGATGCCAAAACACTCCAGATCTCCAGCTTCTTTCAGCTTTATTGACTATAATACACTTCTCTCTTGCTCATTACACACATGCTCCACAGCTTTCTCCAGCAGGTATACCAACTTTGGCATCTCCAACATCTTGGGGTTTCCAAGGCGATCTACTCTTCTAGCTTTATACTTTCACTCAGTGGTCTCTATGAACCTCTTTTCAGGGACAACCCTGACACATACTTGACCTCCGTGGCTTTTCTTAGAGGAAGGAGGGAGATTCTACAACTTCTTTCTTTTACCTTTGACTCTAAAGCCAGAAGCATGTGGCTAAAGCTGCCAAGTCTGTTGCTTGATGGGGCTGGAACTTGATCCCCTTGTTTAATAACATTTGCACCAGCTTTTTGTTTTTGATGGTTTCCTTCACTGCTTAAGATTTTGTTTAATTCTTTTCTATAAGTTAGAAGTTCATCTAGGTGAGATAGCTTTTATCATGGCAGGGAGCATAGCAGCATACATGCAGACATGATGATGGAGCTGTAGCTAAGAGCTACATCCTGATATATGGACAGTAAGAGAGAGACAGAGACAGAGACAGAGACAGAGACAGAGACAGAGACGTAGACTCACAGAGAGACAGAGAGAAACAGGGAGGGAGAAAGGAGACAGAGAGAGGGAGAGAGAGACACACACAGAGTGAGACAAAGTGATCACTACTCACTTTATTTCATTTAGCATCAGATTTTTCTTTAAGCATTTGATCTCTTTGAGCATTGGATATAGCTCCATTATACTTTCTTCCTGGTGCTCTTTTTCTGCTCAAACTATACACTTTATATTTTTTTTCCTTGCTCTGATTGCTATTTTCATTAGAGATCTGCATAACAGTGACCACTAATAACCACATGTCAAACTCAATACTAGACTGTCTTGAAATCTCCTCTGCCAATACCATCACTTTAAAACCCTTCAACTTAGGCAGATTTTTAGACAAGAGCAAAGCTCAGCCACATTCTTTGACAAAATATCACAAGAAAAGTCTTTAATCCAGTTACAAACATTTTCCTCACCTGAAACCCTTGAGACAGGTCCCCACATTGTTCTCTGCATCTCTCTCTCTTCCATGCTGCTATTAGGATGGCCCACTAAGCCACTTAAAGTGTCCAACTAATTTTCTAGTCCAAAGTCCCAAAGTCTTTTATGCTCTCCCAACAAACAGCAGAGTCAGACCTATCAAAATACCCCTGGTACCATCTTCTTTCTTAGTCATTATTCTATTGCTGTGAAGAAACAACATGAAGAAGGCAAGCTTTATAAAAGAAAACATTTTATTGGGGGCTTGCTTATACGTTCAGAGCTTTACATGCAGACATGATGCTGGAGTGGTAGCTGAGAGCTACATCCTGATCTGTGGGCAGAGGGGGCGGGGAAAGGCAGAGGGAGAAAGAGAGAGGTAGAGGGAGAGAGAGAGACAGAGAGAGAGAGAGAGAAAGAGAGAGAGAGAACAGACAGGCAGAGACAGACACATAGACAGAGACAGACAGAGACAGGCAGGAGTAGGCAGAGTCAGATAGACTCTGGATTTGTCATGGGCTATTGAAAACCCAAAGCCCTCTACCAGGTACACACTTCCTCCAACAAGGTCACACCACCTAAGTTTTTTATACTTTTCCAATAGTGCTACTTCCTGATGACGAAAGTAAGCATTCAAATATATGAGCCTATGGGAGTCTGATGGTTTATATATGCTTGCCCTAGGGAGTGCACTATTAGGAGGTATAATCTTGTTGGAGCAGGTGTGTCACTGTGGGCATGGGCTTTAATACCTTCATCCTAGCTACCTGGAAGTCAATATTCTCCTAGCAGCCTTCAAATGAAGATGAAGAAGTCTCAGTTCCTCCTGTACCATACCTGCCTAAAGGCTGCCATGCTCCACCTTGATGATAAGCCATCCCCAATTAAATGTCCATATAAGAGTTAGTTTGGTCATGGTGTCTGTTCATAGCAGTAAAACACTAACAGAGGGGCATTCTTACTCAAACAACCACAATAACTGACAGTCGTATATAGCTATGATACCTATGAACCATATCAACAACAAGCATGTGTCCATAACTCTGAGTATGAAGTAGTGACATGCATACCTTGACAGTAACCAACAGCTCTCTGAATGGACTTAAGACCTGCTCAATAAGAAAGAAAGCATGTCTAGTTTCCTACTAAGTACTGGACACTTAGTAATTAATTACTCACTGCTAGTGAAATCATGGTTATTGAAGGAAAGTCTAATAAATTAAAAAAATAAAGTTTACTTAAGTATCCTGTACTTTGTCTGGGAATATTGCCCTAAGTGGACCCAGTTATTTAAGTATATTCCCCAAAGTTTTGTGTGTTCATTTAGTTGTGTTGTGCTGTTTCCTGACCCTGGGCAAGAGCAAAGAGGTGCAGGAATCCCCTGGGCACCTGTCATTTCTTAGTCACTTCAGTCACCAAGGGTGGCTGCAGGGAGCTGCTTGGCTTCGTAGACACAGCCTGATTTTAGACCTAGAGAGCTGTATGCATTACAGTAATTGACACTGTTGATCAGGCACCTGTAAGTAAGGAACAGCCTAACATTGCTTTTTATCTTTATCAAAATGTTGAATGATACATTTAGAGTAGGGTTAGGTGGACAGAAAAAGTGATCGTAAACTGGGGATTTCCGAGCTGTCTCTTGCACCATCATCACCTTCCATGTTGGTTTCAATGCTGAGCTAGTGTTATGGTCTTAGTGATACAAGCCCATAGTTTTCACAAGGGTTGCATTGTCCTGGCCATTATTGTGTCAGAAGAATGGTTTCACAGTGCCCCAAATCCTCACATAACTCTCCTTCCTCCTACTGTTACTCTGGTTTGTTAAAAACAAACAAACAAACAAACAAATAATAAAGACAACAAAAACAGTCTTTCTATAAGGACAATTGAGTTTCCAATGATGAACTGAATACAAAGATGAAATGATATGCCCAATATTGCTAACCTGAGTTTTCGATTCAAGTTTGTGTTTCTTCCCAAGTTGGGTTTTCTAAGATGGCCAGGGAAGGAGATGTTGGTATTCTTTGAGATTTTGGAGATGGTTACCATTGTAGTCCCTATTGGGACTTCAGGAAGTTTGGACCTTTGGCCTATTAAGAAGTCCATGGAGGCCCAGCTCTTTGGCTATACTGTAGTTGAACTTCCAGGGTGAATTTCCCCATGAATTGTTTTGTGCCTCATTCATGTAGTTTACAATTTATAAATGGGAAAACTGAGAAATGCTATCAACCCTAAATGGGTTTTCTAATTATCCCTTAATCAACTGCTAATGGGCCTTAGCTGGTAGCCCTAGGCTTCTGATATAGATCCAGCTGGCTGAAGTGAGGGAGAAGCTGAAGTACTGCTGGCCTTATCAGTGGGAAACCTCAAGGTGTGGTGGAAAGTGTCTTTATTTTTCCTGCCCTGCCCTTTTCTCCTAGAGTTCCAGGACAGCCCTGAGGTATCTCAACAGAATCTAAGGTAGTCAAAGCAGTGAGGAGCCAAACAAGGAGTGAGCTATTAGCAAGGAGAGGACATTAACCAACAAACGTCCATTGTACGTTTACAAAGTACTCAATATTTTGTTGAATCTTCTTGATCTCGTGAGGATAGATGGTAGAGGAAATGGTAAATAAAGATGTGTCAATAGAATTCATAGACTATGCATGAGAGAGGAAGTCATGAATCAGGTGGATCTATAGGCTAGTAAAAGAGAATAAGTTAACATTGCTGAGCATTCTCTTGAGTGTCTTTTAATTAATTAACATTAAAATGAAGTATTAGGGGTAGGTTTTAGGTATCAAACCCAGGACCTCATGCATATAAGGCAATGCTACCAACTTAGCAATACCTCCAAGATAGTTTAATAGTATAATACTTCTAATAGTACCTGCCATGAGTTGTGTATCTATGATGTATACATTAGATCATCAAAATGGCCCAGTAAATGGAGTTTTACTGTATCTATTTAATACATACTGAGTCTAAAAGTCACAGAAGTACCTAGCAGTGTGATCACTTGAACTCTGTTCCGTGGTGGCTGTTGTCATTTCATTAGCTTATAGTTTTAGATGATGTAATACAGATACATATTTTAAAGATCAAAAGGAAAAGGAAATAAAATCCCATCCTGTATTAGTAAAGACCCAACCAGGAGAATTATTTTAACAGATAAAATTTAATATAAAGAACCGAAAGAACCGCTGTCTGGGAATTTAAGGATTTAACTGGCAAATGATAATGCTAAGGTAATATAGGGATAAGACTATAGGTAGTAGCTACTTAACAAGACTAGGTAATAGAAGAAAGAGACTATCGTTACAAAATATAACTATGGGGTAAAGACCTTCAAAGAGCTGAAACTCAGACTCTGAGAAGGGACACTAATGCTGTCCCAGAGTTTGAAGGACAAGTTGGGGCCACAGATCTCTGAGGAAGGCTCAGGTTTGCTGGTGCCATTGAGCAAGCACAATGACACAGATTCTGTGTTGAAAAAAAAAAAGAGAAGTGGGCTGGATTTAACTGATGACCCTAAAAATGACTGCTACTTTCAGGGTAAACATATCTTCACACACACTATAGACTGGAAATAAAGATAAACAGGAATCAGGAAGAAACAATCATTCTTTTGTCCCTCCAAGTGTGCAGGTTTCTCCTAGTGACCCCCATTGGCTGAGTTCAACAGATAACTAGGTAGCCAAGCTAAAATGTTACAGAGTCCTAGTCAAAATTTTCTACAGCACTATGGGTGGAGAGCCCAATGTGGCCTCAGTCATTTTGTTGATGACAATAAGCCTACATGAAACAAAAACTGCTAGTGTTGATTGTGACAAGCATAACACAGCTTATCAATTCAACACCCCACTCTCAGCAATGGACAGACCATGGAAACGGAAACTAAACAGAGACACAGTGAAACTAACAGAACTTAAGAACCAAATGAATTTATCAGATAATTATAGAACATTTCAACCTAAAGCATAAGAATATATCTTCTTAGCATTTTACAGAACCTTCTCCAAAATTGACCATATAATTGGTCACAAAACAGGCCTCAACATATACAAGAAGATTTTAAATAATCCCATGCACCCTATCAGATCACCATGGACTAAGGCTGGTCTTAAATTCCAACACAAACAATAGAAAGCACACATATTCATGGAAGCTGAATAATGCTCTTCTCAATGATAACTTGGTCAATGAAGAAATAACGGAATTAAAGGCTTTTTAGAATTTAATGAAAATGAAGACACATCATACCAAAAGTTATAGGACACAATGAAAGCAGTGGTAAAAGGAAAAATCATAGCTCCAAGTGCCTCCATAAAGAAATTGGAGAGAGCTTACAATAACAGGTTGACAGCACACTTGAACCAAAGAACTCTAGAACAAAAAGAAACAAATACACCCAAGAGGAGTAGGAGACAGGAAATAAACTCAGGGCTGAAATTGACCAAATAGAAACATAAAGAACTATACAAAGAATCAACAAAACCAGGAGCTGGTTCTTTGAGAAAATCAACAAAATAGATAAAACCCTTAGCCAGACTAACCAGAGGGCACAGAGACAGTATTCAAATTAAAATCAGAAGGGAAAAGGGAGGCATAATAACAAAATATATCTTAAAATATTTATTGTTTGTTGAATCTTAAGAGTTGAAAATATTAAAATCATGTTCTACAAAAAAAAAGAATTCAGTAGTTAGCTGGTTTGGAGATTTTTAAATGCTAATATGCTTAGGATTCTGTACATCTTTCAAGCTCCTACTGATGCTGGTGTTGCACAGTAGAGCAGCATTGGCTAGGTAATGTTTCAGAAGTCTTTCTAGATCCTTGGACCTATGAACTGCACACATGATTTTAATAACAAAAACACTTTACATATGTTTCAATGTACATATTCATACACATACCTGTTAAGTTGCACATACAGCAAATAACTACAAAATTCTGACACTACCGAAATATTTTGAAAAATATTAAGGCTAGAAATATTTTAAGCATTCCATTTCCCTCAAGAAAGAACTATTAGCTGGGCAAAGCATAGTGCTGTTAATTGTCATATATATATCCTGGTTTTGTTGATTCTTTGTATAGTTCTTTATGTTTCTATGTTTCTTGGAGTAAACATTTTAAATAAACAGCATCATTGTTTAAAAAAAAAAAAAAAAGACTATGACAACCTTCTAGAAAGTTCATGATGTCCTGTTCTCCCTGCTCAATAAACCTCCAATATGGTTTCAGTTTGGGGGTTTTGATGTTGTTTTGTTTTTTGTTTTTGTTTGTTTGTATTTGGCAAGCATTAAAATTTCTTCTCTTTATCAAAATCATTGTAGTACTCAGAATGGCACATGACAAGGTTGTGAATCTGGGACTAAGAAGGCAAAAAGTCAGAGGTCTTTTTGAGGCATCTTCAGAAATAGGTTTAGAGTTTGTGACTACAGAAAGGGATCTTCATAGAACTAAGGGGTGGGATGGCGTGAAAATACAGCCTCAGAAATCTGACTGTTGTGTGTAGCTTTTGCTACCCTGCCGAAATTCTGGGAAAGAGCCATGCTATCAGCCACTGCCCAGAGAATATTAAATCTGTGGGTGAAAAACACAGACACACACAATTGCTCAATTTCAGTTTGCCTTCTTGGCTCAACTGCTGGGCACCTTCAATCTACCTCATCTAGCATGCCCTTCCCAGCACTCCCAGCTCAGCACCCTAACTCTGCCCTCAACTTCAGTTGCCCAGCCACCTTCATTCCCAGCTCAGCATCCCCAACCTCCTGCCTGTAGAAATGGCCTGTGGCTGCTCAGCTTAAGATTTCACATGGCTGGTTGGCTTTTCTCCCTCTGAAGCATGGCAAATTCTCCTGCCTCTCCCAGCTTCCTGAGGAGCCCCAGAAGTCCTGCCTATCCTTTCACTCAGCAAATGGTCCATGGTGTCTTCACTGATAGACCAAGAACCAATTGTGGAACAGGAACCTTGGCATCAGAACCACCCTTCCATCTGACCACCAGGGGTTTTTCAAGTAAGAACTCTCTCCTGCTCAGTCTCTCCTCAGGGACACTGCTCATATTTTAGGAGCCTGTCTGCACTATGTTTCCTCTAGAAAATGCCCAGTGACATCAAAGAGATTAGACAAAGAGAGATGGGAGTTTCTTCAGGGACAGCTCAGGAACAGCTAGGCTGTGGTGACCCAAAGCAAATTCCTTGGTCCAGGGACCGAAGATATGGGTAAATCCTGTCTCCTGTGATCTCAGACATATAGCTCAGAGTTCTAGAGAAGATTGTAGACTTGCTGATGTTTTGAGAAAATTCCTGAGGAAGATTCTCAGTTGACCTCAGGACTGTATTCAAACTATTTGCTATATTGTAGTTTCTTTCAGGAGGGAGAAGCAGTAGGAGAACAAAAGATCATATGTCAGTGGTGTAAAAGGGAGTAAACAACTTCTAGGAAAAGAGGCTCTGGATCCACGGTACAGTTGTCATGAGGTATAACCTGTCAATCATGTTTGGTGGGCTCTTTGGTGATATGGATGCTTTTTGAGCTGTATTTGCTCTTTGTAGGTAACCTTACCCATATTTCTGTTAATAACAGCAATAAAAACTCATTGGTTCAGTTATTACTTTTGTCTGTTATGATTTCTCCTTCTGGGCTGAATAGACATGTATATTTTGTGTCTTTCCAGGAGATGTCTGTCATAGAACACTATCACAGAGGTAATCAGCTTTTCATCCCTGAAAAACACACCAAATAAACCCAATAAACCAAATTAAGAGAGGAAGTATTCATTTTGGCTCACAGTTTCAGAAGCATCAGGCTACGATCAACTTGCTCCATGGCTGTAAACCTCGTAGTGAAGCAGAGCATCATACATCAGGAGGATGTGGTAGAGCAACACTGCTCATGTTGTGGAGATTAGGAAGCAGAAAAACATGTAAAGAGTGGCCAGGACAAAATGTAACCTTCGAAGATATACCTCTCTCTGACATGCTTCTGCCAACAAGGCCCCACTTCCTTATGACGCCAGAATAGGAAATCATCTGTAGGTTAGGCCATTTGATAAAGACTCTTATAATCCAATCACCTCTTCAGGATTGCATCTCCCACTGGAAGACCAAGTCTTCAGCTCATGAGCCTTCTTAACATAGGGATAGTTATTCATAGACCACAACACCCTCCCCTTTATCCTGGAACTGCGTATTTTCTTCTGTGCTCCATCTCCTCACTGAATATTTGTTGAATAGCTGGAAATATCATCTACTGAAAGAGAGTTAAAATGAGAATTGCTAATAGTCGGGCACCAGGCCATTGATCATGTGACCTACAGATAGATGTTGAGAAGACAGTATGACCTAGTGGACAACACACTAATTTGAGATAAGAGTCTGAACATAGAGGAAGCCCTGATGACATGTTAACCCCTGATAAGCACTTTCCCTGTCTGTGCTTCATTGTCTTTTATGGGAAAAGATTCCTATCATTCTCATATGATGAAATGAGATAATATCGGCCTTCTGTCCAAATCCACACCCCCATCCCAATCCTTAACACACACACACAATTTTAAAACAAACAAACAAACAAACAAACAAACAAACTGGCAGTGCTAAATGCACTGTCCTAAATAGAAGGACTTTGTCCAGGTAAACAAGATTGTCATTAGGTAAACAACCCAAAGGCAGGTTTCTGTTTATCAGAAAAGCACATCTTCTAAGATGGGTTTCCATTTGTTAGGAACCTGCCGTAACCTTCTTCCAAAGGTCAACTACCTTTGGGTGACTATACCTAGTTCCCAACAGCCTGTACAAGCTCAGATTCCCACCCTGATGTCATATAAAATCTTCATGATTTTTTGCTAGTTTACTCTTCACTCTGCCCATCTCTCTGCCTAAGAGATGGCCTTGGAAGTTTGATCCCCAATAAACCTTTCTTCCCACCCATAGAGTGGTCTAGTTTGGTAATTTCTTCTGTGCTGTTACTTACAATAGATATGAGATGTACAAATGCCAACCCTTACAATGAGAGATTTAAAATAGATACGAAAGTACTGTCCCCAGAGTTGGGCCTGGGTCCACACACACATCATGATGATGTTTTTTGTTACAGGTACATATGAACCCACATCCCACCCCATTCAGTACTCTAGACAGACTACACCAAGTCTTTCATTACAAACAGAAGTTCAGTTTTGTCAGCAGTTCCTTTCTGGAACCTGCCAATAACTGGTCTGAAAAGGGACATGGACACTTGTTACTTCAGTTGCTTCCTTTTCTGTCAGGTCCATGAAGCCTAGAAGGAATGCTAACACCACCCCAGCCTTCATGAGAAGAGTTTCAGAGTGTTTCTTCATGAGAGGGTCCAGGGTGAAGTACTACTGTACATTGGACCAGATTCTCCTACTTTCTGATGGATAGCCACTTCAATAAATGACACTGGGAAAACTGGATGTCCACATGAAGAAGAACCCATATCTCTCAGTAAGAAAAAAAAATCAATATAAATGGACCAATGACCTTAATTTACAACCTAAAAATTTGACATTTCTAGAGTAAACCATAGGGAAAAGTCCTCAAGTTGTAAACTTACCAAGGGCCTTTTCAAAAGGACTTCAATAGCACAGGCTATAAACCCCAAATTGACAAGTGAGATTGCATGGAATTAAAAGGCTTCTGAGCAGTGAACATGAAATCATCCAATCAATAACTGTGCTGGGGCTGACTTTTAGCTCAGTGTTTGCCTCCACTGTGCTGCAACAGACTAATGCTAATGCATTGAATAGACAGTTTTCTAAGGAAGAAATACAAATAAGGACTAAACATTTGAAAAAAGTTCCCATGTTGATGATGAAGAATTAGCTATTCTACTCATGGACTCCCCACAGCTGTGTTTATCTGCACAAGAAGGACCATTTGCAGGGAGAATGGAGACCAATAAGATGGGGTGGGGGTAGGGGTTAGGAGGTGGGGAGTGGGGTGGGGATGGCAGTTCGTCTGAAGCACAGCAGGGAACGGCATGGGGTGTGAATAAAACCGAAGTACAATCATTTATGTGTATGAAAATGTTACAATGAAAACTTTTTCCAAAAAAAACAATTGATAAAAATTCCATGACTGAACATATTTTCGTATAAAATATATACTGGGTTTGAAAAACAGTGCATAAAAGTATATGTGCATATATCAGCATATGCCACATGCATGTGTGCCTATGAATGTGTGTATCTGTGGAGGGCAGATGCAGATGTGTGTCTTTCTCAATTGCTCTCTGCCTTATTTGTTTGTTTGTTTGTTTATTTATTTGTTTGTTTGTTTATTTTTAGTGTCTGATCTTCCAGTGAATCCAGAGCTCTCTAATTCGGCTAGCCTGGCTGGCCGGGTCTCAAGCACCTTGTTTCTGCCTGTCCAGCAGCAGGGGTTGTAGGTGCATGCTTTGTACTCTGCTAATTAAGATGGTTGAGGGGGGATGGAATTTATATCCACATGCTGGTACCACTTTACTGACTGTGCCATCTCCCCACGCCCAAAAGTAAAACAACACCCTTAATAATTTTCACACTGATTACATGGGTAGACAGCAATATTTGAAATAGTGAACAATAAAGTATTACGTCCTAAAAAGATTATTAATGTTTAACAAAACTATTTTAAACATCTAGCTTGCCAAGTAATAGAACTTGTGCCCTTGTTGGCTTTAATTTTGTCCTGTATAGCCTTTTTTATGTTCCTGATTTCTTTGAGGAGGGCTTTTATCATGAAGGAGTAGTCTATTCAGGCTTGTCACATAGAAATGAGCACATGCATCACTGTGTTGCATTGCATTTATTCATTTCCATATGTTTAACTAAGCTTGCATCCCTGGGATAAAACCAACTTGGTACTGGTTTATAATCTTCTTAATGTCTTCTTAAATTGAATCTGCATGTATCGATTGGGAGCATTTTCATTTGTGTTCATTGTGGAAATTAGTTTGCAGTTTTGTTTGTAGTTGTGTCCTTTTCTGGTTTTGGCATTAGATTAATACACCACAATGAATTTGACAGCGTTTCCTCATTTTCATTTTGTTTAAAAGTTGGAGGAGTGCTGGGCTTAGCTCTTTCATAAAGGTTCACCAGAATTAAGAATTTAATCCACACAATCTTGTGTTTTCCTTTGTAAGGCAACTTTTTGTTACTTTTTAATTTCACTGTTTGTATGAATTTGGTGATTTAAGTAGGCCATGTGTGTTGAGGAAAGTGTTCATTCTTTTAGGTTTTCCAGTTTGGAGAATATATAAAAGTTTTCAAAGCATTCCACAAACAATCTTCTGGATTTCCTTGATATTCATCATGACATTCTTATTTACATAATATTAATTTTGCCCTACTCTTTTGTGTGTGTGTGTGTGTGTGTGTGTGTGTGTGTGTGTGTGTGTGAGTTTCACTAGAGGCTTTCCAATTATTTTTTTTCAAATAATAATTTTTTGGTAGATACATGTTGGATGGAATATACTGTAGGTATCTATTAAGTCCTTTTTTTGTTTATGCTGGAATTTTATTATGATGTTACTTTGTTACTTTTTGTTTTGCCTAACCTGTCTAAAGATGAGGGAAATAGTTGAAGTTATCCACTATTACTGTATTAGAACTTATCCTTGTATGCCCATTACTGTTTATGAAATTATAAAAACAATATTTGGTGCATTTAATATATGTACAGAGAATCTATTTGATGAAAATATAGCAGAAAGTTCTTAAAATGGAAATGGATGTAGGATGACAAGAGGCATTTAGAGCCCCAGATAGACAGGACCATAGAGGAATAGTATAGTAAATATGTTAAAATATAAATAACTATAAATATAACAACATGAAAAGTTGTTAAGGGAAAATACCAAATCACCTACAAAGGCAAACACATCAAAACCAGATCAGATCTCTCATCAGCATTTGCTGCTCTTACAAAGAACCTAAATTCAGTTCCCAGCATCCACATAGCATGATACATATATATCATATATTGTTGTTATTATACATATGATTTATAATTATATATGATTATTATATATATGAACAATTCCATTTTTAGCATATAGTGACCTTTATATCTTCTGACTACTTTTCATCTGCAGTATCCTTTATCAGATTATTAAAATACATATGCCCAATATCTATTTTAGTAAAAAACCAAATGGATATTGGTTTTGATTTGCATTTGCTTGATGGATTGACTACCAACCATCAACTCTCACAGTGTGGGTGTTGAGAGATGTTCACAAATTCCTGCAGTTCTGTTGCGTTTTCGGTTGATCAGATTATTGTTTGATCTACTTTTCCCCTGGGAATATTAGGTGTTTGCTTGTTTACCTTACTGGGTAGAAGCAAGGTCTCCTGTGTTCATCTGTCCCATGAAGCTTGCTTTTCCTTGTGTTCCTACGATTGCGCGGATTGCTCTTCTCTCTGCGCACCGTATTCCTTTAAGTATCTTCTGCAATTCTGGCTTAATGATCATGAAATTATTTTGAGCTATCTTGAGATATTCTTAGTTCTCTGTCAATTTTAAAATGTTATAGGGTATGCCAGCTTGCTTTGAGAATTATTCGCTTTCATGGCTTAAAATATATGGTTCCCTGCTTTTCTAGTTTTCCTGGCTGCTGATGAAAGATCTGATATTGTTTCAATGTGTTTATCTTTGTAGGTGATTTGGTATTTTCCTTGAACAACTTTTAATTATATTTATATTTTAACATGTTTGCTCTAGTATTATTCTCTGATCATGTCTATCTGGGGTTCTAAGAGCCTCTTGTGATTGGATGGCCATTTTCGTCTATATATTTGAAGAATGTCCTGCTATATTTTCATTGAATAAATTCTCTGTAATTTTACTTTTAACCTTATTTCCTTCTATTCTTAGGGTTCTCTTGAATAATTCCCAGAATTCTTACACACTTTGGTTATGTTCATTATTTTTTTTTGTTTGTTTTTCTTTACTGATGCTTGAATGAAATATTTCTTGTATCTTGTTCCACATAAAACTCTGTTCAAAAAAAAAAGTGTGAGAGAGAAATAATAAAGAAAAAGGAAAAAAAAAGTCCTCTGTGTTGGTGTTGGTTTGGGGGTTAAGAATGGCTCAGTAGATAAGAACACTTTTTACTCTTGCAGAGGACCTAGGTTCAGTTCCCAGCATCAACATAGCAGCTCATGACCATTTTAACTACAGTTCCTGGGGGACCTGAAGCTCTCTTCTGGCCTACACAGGCACCAGGAACACACATGGTACAAATACATCCATGCAAACAAACACTCATTCACATACAATAAAAATAAAAAATTTTAAAGGGCTCTTCTGGAAAAGAATTCACATTTAATTTGAAACACTCATAAGCTGCTCTCCTACATGAAGTGTCAAGTTACTGATTTTAGCTAATTTAGCATCCCTGTATGTGAAGTCCTATTTATACTCTACAAGGTCAGTAAACAGAGCATTCCCAGAAGAAAAAAATGGGGGGAAGACTGAAAACAGAAGGGCCTCATGTAGATCACTGATACTTGTTGAAGGATAGTTGATCTCACTGTAAACCTCAAGATTGTGTTATTTAAAAAAAAATGCTGTTTTTAGTTGTGTTATGGTTCAGCCTTGGCACATACCTTCAATCCTTCTGGGAAAAAATACAGACATGCCCTTGCTATACAGCTTTAACCCCAAACAATGAAAGTAAAGTTCGTTTGTAGAAGGAAGCAGCCATGTTTGAAAATAATGTCTAATAGAGTGGCAGACAAAGTGATGAATCAGAGTAAAATTTGACAGAATAGGATACACCCAACTCTCAGGATAAGAGAGAGGAAAGGGAGGCTACTTAAGAGAGAACCATGCAGAAAAAAAAAAAAAAAAGAAGGAAAGAAAAGAATAGGCAGGCAGTTTTACCAAGAGAGCTTTACAGAGATAGATTAAAGAGTGAACAAGCTAAACACAGGTGAAGACAGAATGAGCCAGAGAATGAGAAGAAGCCAATAGAGTAGAATATATTACCAAAGTTAGTATGAGGTTAAGTAGACAAACACATTCAGGAGATGGAGAGGGGGGGGGGGGTTGAGTCAGAACAGCTGAGTTGGATCAGCCTGGCAGAGATCAGGAAGAATAGGAAGGGGTGAGTTTATTCAGAAGTAAGTCTCAGAGGCTTAAAAACACTCTAGGCCTAGATTAGATTGTATGGAGGCTAGAAGCATCCAGGACTAGGCCTAGGTTATCAGATGATGCCATAAGCCTCATAGACAACAATTACAACAGGAGATTAACAGTTATGTTTCCACATATTGCTTGCATTACAGCAGAGCTGCCCTGCAAAGTGGACTTCCCCTCTACCAGGAAGAGTGGCCCTTGACTGTCTCTTAAATGTATGTCATGGCTTTTCAAGTTGACCTCCCCTTCCTAAAGCTCTACCACCTATAGGAGCTCAAAGCTCCACCACCTGCATTCTCCAGCCTCCAAAGGTGGAATCAAGTAACTGCCTGCTTCTCGTCAATGCCTCTGTACTGCTAGGTTTATGTCAGCTCGACACAAGCTAGACTCATTCGGGAAGAGGGAACCTCAGCTGAGAAAATGTCCCCACCAGCTTGTCCTACAAGTAACCGTATGGAGCCTTGTCTTTATTGATGATTGATGAGGGAGGGCTCTGCTCAGTGGAGCCAGTGCAGTCCCTGGGCTGGTGGTCCCAGGATTAAAGAAAGCATGCTGAGCAAGCCACTGAGAAGCTCTGCTCCATGCTTTCTGCTTTAGTTCTTACTTCCAGGTTCTTGCCCTGTGTTCCTGTCCTGACTTCTGTTAGGTTGCAAGTCCCCAAATAAAAGGCTAAAGTGCCTACCCAATATATCAAAGCAAACCTGGCCACCAGGCTCTCCCTACATCCCTCATCCCCTACCTGGTACAGGGTATGGCTGGCATATCCCTCCACCTAACCTAAACCCTAACCCTTCCCCCCAGCTGCCCTTTCCTATATAATCCAATCTTTTAGTTACCTGGAATTTTCATTTACCCTTTACCTTCTTGGCCTCTTGGTCTTAATCTCCCCTCCCGACACCCTCTCTTCACACGGCCTGGCCCAGGTCATAACTACTCTGGAATCTCTCAGATGTCCCTGCCTCTGGCCATGTCTCTGTCTCCCTTTTACCTATAATAAACTTTCTCCTCTGCCATACCTAGGTGTAGTCATGTCCTTTCCTTTGGGCCTCTCTGCCCTTCAGTGGGTAGAGAGGTCATCTATCAAATCTCAAAGACAGTCTTCAGTTTGACCTGTTCTTGTCCACCTGAGATATTGCACACCAATGATCTCCCTTGGAGGTACACTGCCCGCAGTGAAGCTAGCAAAATTGTCAAAAACTTTGATGAGGGGTAGGGAGAGGGAAAAGGAGAAAGAAAGGGAGAAGCACAGGAATTTGAGGCATGTTTTCTATTGGTACTAAGAGCAGAAGTCAAGCATTACTATTCCAATTACAAGGGTTGAGTGACTTGTTCAGGACCCACAGCCATCTCGAAGGGGAAGCTCATGACAGACAGATCAAGAACTCAAACTCCAGTCTTGACTGCAAGCCATATCTGCACATAACACCACATTGCCAGAGATTGGTTTTCTCTAAGGACCAGGTACAGATGAAGACGGCTAGCTCTGGGAGAATAGGCACAGTGGTCTCCCACTACAAGGAAGGGCTAGCTAGGTAGCAGGCAAGGAGGCATCCTTGTCTACAGTGTTGATGGGGCCTTTACAGGCCAGCCAGTGCTTACTCATCCTCCAGCTGGGAAGGGATACACTCCTCCCCCAGAGGGTCAGCTAAGGGTGAGGAAGTTTCTGTAGAATTGGTCCGAAGAATTGGGAACCTGGAAACACTAGCCTGATTGGTACCGTGCAAGTCTAGGCTTGGATCCCAGCCCTGCCTGTGACCCTGAGCTAGTTCATGAACTTGTCTGTTTTCAGTTTGCAGATAATCCTATCCTCCTGACAAGCTTTCCTGTCCCCTCTCTCATTCCTTTTCAGGACTGCCGTGTTGTACCCAGGAGTAATCTTTTACAAATGTGAACCTAATAAGTCAGGACTCCTACACTACTGAATTCGTTTTCAGTAAATAAACCCCCATTCATTTCTCATTGAACTTGAGACCAAATCCCCCATCATTCTCCTGTGATCTCCTGTGT
This sequence comes from Mus minutoides, assembly GCA_902729485.2. Classification (NCBI taxonomy): domain Eukaryota; kingdom Metazoa; phylum Chordata; class Mammalia; order Rodentia; family Muridae; genus Mus; species Mus minutoides. The sequence continues at coordinate 1,068,968 of LR749777.1, read as the reverse complement.
CTCAAGTGACCTGTTCCCTATCTACTTCTCTACCTCAGGAACCACTTCACAGACATTCTTTCAGCCCTGCTATCTCAGAGCACCCCACCCCCACTCAAAGCTCCTTCATGTCCCAAAGCTTTCTCCTTTGCCAGCCCCTCCTTTCTCCTGGTGAGTGCTAATCATTTGCATGTCTCAGCTTCTCCTCCGAAAAGCAAACTGCCTCACACGCTGTTGAAACTCAATCACTGCTTCTCTGTTTCTTGCTACTCTATTTTCTTTCAAAGCACTAAGCAATGCTTGCAGCCATGCATCTGAGCGTGTGATTCCCTGATCATGATTATCTCCTTCATAAACTGTCGATCCTTTGAGAACAAGGTGTGAGCCTCGTTTGATCCAGTCTGTCTAACTTGGATCCATTCCAGTGCCCCGTTCATATTAGTTTACAAGCTCAAGAGATACGTGGCATATGGAGCACTGGTGGCTGAAGAAGGATATGCTAAGAATATTGAGGACCTTTAGGAGATCTTTGCAGCTCTGTCCCTGCTCTTATCCCCCTCAATGGATATAGCCAGAGTATAGTTCTCAGAAGTGGGTACAGCTCCGCTTTCCCCCAATTAAGAAATCCTTGACACGGACCCTTAGGGGTTCACTGAGAGCAGTCACTGTGCCTGTGGAGCCAAGCTGAGCTGATCAGATGGCAGACCCTAGTACCCAGGGGATCTGGAATAACCTAGCAGGGAGTTTGGCAGGTGCTGGGGAGCCAACCCCCTTGGGTCTCATCAGACTGAGCCCTCCCTGTCTCTCCCGCCCCCTGCAGAAAGCTGCTCTGCCTGGTCCAATGCCAACTGGGCTGATGCTGCTTGTTTTGTTGTATGTGTTGCTAGGCAACTGGCCTGTTTTTGCTTATTTACCTCCCCTGGGCCATTTCACAACACTTAGTAATAAGCCTTGCTCTCTCTGGTGCACATCTGGTTTACATTAGCCTGTCAGAGCCCCTTTGCAAGGAGAGCTTGCCCTTCTCTCAGTGGTGACCAGCGAGGACTCCCAGGACCCTGGCTACTCCTGGGCGTTGATCACTCACCCAGTCCCCAGGGGCCTCCACCCTGCAACCTCCTACATGGTTTTCAACACTTTACACATTTATAAGCCCATAGAGGAAGAATTTGGGGAAGAGAGAGGCAAGGGAGGGTTCAGAACTATAAACAGGAATTAAAGTTAGAGACGATACCATCAGAGTGCTTGAGCCCCAACAATGCCCTTGTTGATTCACAGAGAGAGACAGTTGTCTCATCCAGGACACAGGGACTCAAACCTTCCCACCAAGACCACCTAGCATTAAAAAAAAAATTGTGGTTTCTGTGAAGGGTCAGTTGAGAATCAAAACGTTGATAAATGCCATTTCAAGACAGAAAAAGAATAAAAGATTTTTGTTTTCTTTTGGTTTGTTCTTTCACCTGTCTACATAGGATTCATTGCAAGTTAGGACAAAGCAGGGTTAGCCAAAAATGAATAAGAAGGACCAAGATCAAATTCAGGGCACCTCTCTGGTCTCTTTTGCTCCACTGTTCTGGCAAGCATGGTCTACTCAGAAGGTAGCCCACAGCTTCCCAATGACTTTCAAGGCACTTTAGGTCTGGGCCCTATTACTTCTATGACCTCATCATTCTTCCCTCCCCATCCAACTGTGTTTAGAGCTTCTATAGTGTATACCATGAAAAAGAGTGAAGGTTTCTATTGTATGGAAGCACTGAGCAGCTGTGCACAGCTCTGAGAACAGAGCAAGGACTGGGCTACCACTCCACTTCTCTAACAGTCTAGACCACTGCATAGTAAACAAAGTGCTTGAACTCATATTCAGTGCTGTGTTTTAGGGTTTCTACTATTTCAGCTTGCAACTTTCAGATCACACTCCATCACTGAGGGAACTCAAGACAGGATCCTGAAGGAATACTGCTTACCAGCTTGCTCCCCATGGCTTTCTCAGCTCCTTTTCTTATACAACCAAGGACCACTTGCCCAGGGTTGGCACTGCCCACAATAGGCGAGACCCTCTGACATCAGTCATTAGTCAAGAAAATGTCCAACAGACTTGCCTACAAGCTAGACTGAGAGAGATATTTTCTCAATTAAGACTCCTTCTTAGATGCGTCTAGGTTTGTGTCAAGTTGGTAAAAACCAACTTGCACACTCTAATAGCACTGAACACCACCCCCCATTCACCAAGAGCTTATACATGGAACAGTGTAGTACATGGATTAGACTTAATAATATGTAATGAATAAATGATTATGTCTGGTTTTCTTCTCAGCTCTCTTACATGGTATTTTCTACACTAGCCTTTCTCTTACAAGATAAAATGCTCATCTGTCATCTTAGACTATAAGTCCTCACGAGTATCCCTTCTCTCAGTGCTAGTTCATGGTGATCCCACACCTCTCTGACTGAGAACATAGTTCTTTCTCCACTTAGAACGCCCTTCTCCATCCAACTCTGCCTCCCCACCCCTCCCCCATGGATTTGACCTATCCCTTCTCATGCCAGAAAGTCATCTCAGCAATTGCCCAATGCTTATCTCTGGTTTTCAACAGTAGTTAATTCATTCAGGCTATTACAATACTGATCAATGAGAGACAGGATACTGGAGAACCAGCTGTATTGCCATGAAGAGTAGCAGGCTATGGCCTCCATTCATGAGGGTTATCAATATATTGAGTATTCTTTGGATTCATTTTGTCAGTTGTTGACCTTTGAGCTTGGATGTAGAGGTCTTGCAGTTCAAGAGTATGGGAATTTTACCTGCATATATATCTGTGCATCACATGTGTACCTGGTGCTACAAGTTGGGGAGAGAGTGCCACATCCCCTGGAACTGGAGTTCTAAATGGTTGAGAGCTACCACATGAGTGCTGAGAGCTGGACCAGGGTCCTCTGCAAGAGCAACCAGTTCTGTTAACCAATGAGCTACTTCTTCAACACCAGTAGCTCAAAAGTATGGGGTAAGAGGCAACAGCAAAATCCTAATGAGTGTCTCCTTTTAGAGTTCTATCTGCCCATTTCCCACCCAGAGCGGAAACACTATTCATGTGGTTTCTTACAACAAAATCCAGGATTGACCAATAGTCCTAGATTCTATCACATCACACAGTCCCTGCTAAACTCCAGTCCTGCCCCTGCTTGCTTCCTAAGCATCTCAGTCCTCCTCATCTCTCCTCCTACACAGTCCTAATCCCTAGCCTTGATGCCTCTTCACGGGCTCTTCTTTTTTCTTCTTTCTTTATTTTTTGTTTTTTAGTTATTTTTATCTATTTACATTTTGAATGTCCCCCTTCCCAGTTTCCCCTTTGCTGCTATAAGGGTACTCCCACCTCACCCCTCTAGCATTCCCTTATTCTGGGGCATCAAGCCTCCACAGGACCAAGGGCCTCCCCTCCCATTGATGCCAGACAAGGCCATCCTCTGCTACATATGTAGCTGAAGTCATGGAACATGAGAATTACATATATATTCACACATATACAAATACACACACACACATACACACACACACACACACACACACACACACACCTCATAAAAATACCATTGGAAAACATAGTATGCCATCAAAAGACCAATAAGGTTAAAAACAAACAAAAAAAACAAAACTGAGATGGAAAAATACTTAAAAGAGTTTATTTTATATTAGCCATATGATGTGAGCGTAGGAACTAAACTTAAGTGGTTTGTATACCCAGAGAGAGTCTTTTAAAGGTACTACTTTTTTGTTTGGCAAGCAGTTATTAACTGGAGATGGTTTCTTGTTATGCTGGCTAATTTTATGTAAGCTTGACACAAGCTAGAGTCTTCTGAGAGGAGGGAACCCCAATTGAGAAAATGCCTCTATATGATTGGGCTACCGGCAAGCCTGTAGACTATTTTCTTAAATGAGTGTGGGTGTGGCCATCCATTGGCTTGAGGTCCTGGGTTCTAAAAGAAAGCAGGCTGAGCAAGCTATGGGGAGCAAGCCAGTAAGAAGCACTCCATGGTCCCTGTATCAGCTTCTGCATCTAGGTTCCGCCTCCTTTGAGGTCCTGTCCTGACTTCCTTCAGTTGTAGACTATGGATGTGGAAGTGTAAACCAAATAAACCTCCACCCAAAATTGCTTTTGGTCATAGTGATTTATCATAGCAACAGTAATCCAAACTAAGACAGGGATGGGAGCTTGCGCCCATTTCCCCATCTCAGCATAGGACCCCATCTAGTTTGGACCTATTCAGCCCCTGGGAATGCTATCACACTTTCTGTAATTTTACATCGGTCCTGTTACATCTGGAAGGCACTGTTTTCCTGCTATCATCCATTCCCTCTGGCTCTTTACAATCTTTCCACTTCCTCTTCCACATAGTGTGTTGAGCCCCAAAAGGAAGGATTTAATGACTACATCTCATTTAAGATTGAGTGTTTTATGCTTCAATCTCATTTGGGAGGGAGAAGAAATCAGTCACAGGAGGCAGAGAGAGGGAAAATCCTCAATTGGAGGGAGAAGGGGGAGGGGAAGAGAAATATGATCGATCGTGTATGGGGGGGGGGGGTGGAACAGCAGAGAAGCCCTGAGAGCCAGCAACAGTCAACCTGAGAGGGAGGGGTGAGAGGAGGGAAGATCCTCTAGAAAGCACCGGAGACTTGGGCTGTTAGAGACTCTCAGGACTCAAAGGGAGGTACCTTAGATGAAATTCCCAACAGTGGGGAGAGGGAACTTGTAGAGTTCCCCATCCAGTAGAACAACAGGGCATCAAGTTGTCGGATGGGGCTGCCATCCCACAGTCAAAAACTCTGACCCAGAATTGTTCCTGTCTGAAGGGACAAAAATGGAGAAGAGACTGAGGGAAAGGAGGTCCAGTGACCGGCCCATATTGGGATCCAGCTCAAGGGGAAGCCCCAAGGTCCGACACTATTACTGAGGCTATGGTGTGCTTGCAGACAGGAGCCTAGCATGGCTGTCCTCCGAGAGGCCCAACAAGCAGGTGACTGAGACTGATGGAGATACTTACACCTAACCAATGGACTGAAGCTGGAGACCCCTGTGCTTGAATTAGCGAAAAGCTGGAAGAGGCTGAGGAGGAGGGAGATCCTCAAAAAACCAAACCACCCTGAAGATCTCTCAGACACTGAGCCACCAACCAGGCAGAATTCAGGAGCTGGTCTGAGCCACCTCCCCCTGCCCCTCTGGCCCCCTGCCCCATATACACATACATATACAGCTGAGGACTGCCTGGTCTGGTCTCAGTGGGAGAAGACTCACCTAACCCTTGAGAGACTAGAGGCCCCAGGGAGTGTGGAGGCCTTGCAGGGTGGGGCAAGGGGTGGAGACATCCTCTTGGAGACGGGGGTGGGGGGGGTGGGGGGGGATGGAGGGGGATGAATGGGATGAGGAACTGTGGGAGGGCAGACCCAGAAGGGGGTAATGACTGGACTATTAAAAAAATAAAAGTAATAAAAAGACTGCCCGGCGGTGGTGGCGCACGCCTTTAATCCCAGCCCTTGGGAGGCAGAGACAGGCAGATTTCTGAGTTTGAGGCCAGCTTGGTCTACAGAGTGAGTTCCAGGACAGCCAGGGCTATACAGAAAAACCCTGTCTCGAAAAACAAAACAAAACAAAACAAAACAAAATAAAAAGACTGTTTCAAGGTCTCTCTATGCATACTGTCCAGTTGTGGGTCTCTGTATTAGTTCCCATCTCCTACAGGAGAAACCTTCTCTGATGATGCCTGAGTGAGGCTTCTATGGGTATCAATGGGTATAAAAGAATGTTGTTAGAAGTCATGTGACTGCTGTGGTGCTTTAGCAGAACAATAGAATTTGGGTTTCTCCGAGGTCCTTGGACTATCCCAAGCAATGTCAGGTATGGGCTCCATCTCATGGAGAGGGTGTTCAATCCAAGCAGATAGTGGCTGGTTATTCCTGCATTTGTGCTACGGATGTACATGCATATCAGGTAGGCAGGTCAACATTGTAAACGGAAAGGTTTTTAAGAGGGTTAACGTTGACCTCTCTCCTCTAATAGCATGCAGAGTGCTTTCTAGTACTTTCTAGCACTATGTACTAGGGATGAAGGATGCAGTTAGGTACCAGCTCAACTTCTCAGTGTTTAACAAGATACACAGGTGTTGTATTCAGCAATAGTGCCTTACTATCCATTTGCAGGGAACATTTCCATGGGGTCCCTTTGGTCAACAACTCAATTAGATGTACCTATTCCTAGCACCGGATGTTTCACTTGGTGGAGAGGTGTCGAATTGGGACTTCATATTCCTCATCATTTGGTGATTTACATTTACCTTTCTTTCACATATGTATTTATGTAAAGAAGCTTCTACTATCATAGATTTCCATATGGTCTCTCAAATGGCCATTAATGTTATCTGTTTCTTGCTATACTCCCTTTTCTAGGTTTCTTTCTTTGTCCCCTTTTCCTCCCCCTTCCATAATCCTCATCTACGCACCCCCCCCCCTGTTTCTCTCTAATTATATATTGTATTTCCCCTTCCTTGAGAGATCGTTCCTTCCTCTTAGTTACTCACTCTATACATAAGCCACTGCAGCTATTCACTTAGTAACATGCCTATTGAAGGATCAAATGTTAACATCTACATATAAGAGAATACATACCAGTTTTGTCACTTTTGGGTCTCAGCTACCTCAATCAGAATGATTTTTTTTTCAAGCTCTGTACATTTACCTGAGTCCAGGTCAGGAGTGGTCACTGGGGACCCCAAGTTGAATTATTTTTCAGTTGAAACATACCAGGTTACATTAGTTACGCACATGTCCAAAAAGGGGCTTAATGAAGCTCACATTTCAGACCTATTTTTTTTTACTTTCTCCAAGAAGTCTCTCTCTCTCTCTCTCTCTCTCTCTCTCTCTCTCTCTCTCTCTCTCTCTTTTCTATTTATGAGCAAAGAATAGGTTCTCCCATATTGGCTGTTGTGTTAGAATACGTGGTAGTGATTAAAGCTGGCAGAACCTAATTCAGTCAATGCTGGCAATGAGCGGACTGTCTCAACAGCCCATGAGCTCCAAGGAAGAACTGAACAGAGAAGTGCTGGCAGGGCAGTGATAAGCTGAGATTCAAGCTTTGCTGTGACTAGAAGCTGGAGCTCCCATACGTGGTCCTACCAGTTTTTAAAATTGTTGTTGTTGTTGCTGTTGCTTCTGTCTGTGTATTGGCTGCATTTCCCTGTCTACATGCATCCTGCCTTTTCCCACAGAGTTTCAGCACATAATTCATTATGTTCTGCTACAACTGATTTGTTTTCTTGCCTAGATTTAGTCTCTCAATATAATAAATTTTAGTGGGGCAAAGACACCATGCATATATTGATTTATGTATCTCCTACGCCCAGTATGGTGTCTAGAGTATAGAAGGCACTCAACAAAACTTAACTGGATAAGTAAACTATCCAAAAGATACCTAAGTAATATCCTACAACTTCAGGTACTATAGAAAGGCTAGTCTAGCTTTCTAGCTTCCAGCATTCTATTTTATAATGGTAGATTAGGAGCTGTGTCAACCACTTAGTTAGTAGGTTGCTTACTGTTTAAGCAGAAGGACCCGCCCCCCCATCCTCAGAACCCATATAAAAATGCCAGGCAAGGTGACATGTTTATAATCCCAGCATTGAAAGACAGGCATATCCCCAGGGCTCAATGGCCAGCCAAGCTTAGTTAGCAAATTCCAGGCCAGTGAGAGACCCTGTATCGAAAGAAAGAAAGAAAGAAAGAAAGAAAGAAAGAAAGAAAGAAAGAAAGAAAGAAAGAAAGAGGGTGGGAGGGAAGGAGGAAGGAAGGGAGGAAGGAAGGAAGGAAGGGAGGGAGGGAGGGAGGGAGGGAGGAAGGAAGGAAGGAAGGAAGGAAGGAAGGAAGGAAGGAAGGACCAAAGAAATCTAAGATATCTAATGTTAACCTCTGACCTCTGTACAAATGTACCCATATACACACACAGAGGTGTGTGTGTGTGTGTGTGTGTGTGTGTGTGTGTGAGAGAGAGAGAGAGAGAGAGAGAGAGAGAGAGAGAGAGAGAGAGAGA
>LR749777.1:880981-893981 GCA_902729485.2 Mus minutoides | reverse complement strand
ATGGGCCATTGAGCCAATCCATTATGAGTTTCCCACACTGAGTCACAGCTGAGGTGGACTTCAGACCTGGGGAGAGAGCAGAGATGTCCTGTTGAGTAGGTGTGCCCAGGGATCCTTCAGGTCAGCAAAGACTGCCAGGGAAATCCCTTGGGGGTTTGGGGTGGTGGACTGGGGCAAGTCTCAGTGAGTCACAATGGATACTCCTCCCTCTTCTCACACAAGAATCTCCAAGACCAAAGAGTGTCCCGACCCAGGCATTGTACATCTAACACATTGAACATCTAAAATAGAAGTGCCCCATCTCCACGCCCATTGTCAACACCTTAATTGTTGGTTTTTGATCATCTTTTTTTCTTGACTGGCTTTCTGGCCTTTCCTCTTTGACCTTCTTTGTAAGAGAACTGAGTCAAGCTGGCAATGTGGTTCAGTGGTTAAGAACCCTTTCTGTATCCACGTTTGGCAGCTTATAACTGCCTGTAACTCCTGTTCCAGAAAATCTGATGCCATTTTCTGGACTTTGTAAATACTACACATAAATAGCGCATATACAGACAAGCAGGCACACAGGCATACATATTAATTAATTAATTAATTAATTAATTAAAAAAGAATGTTGAGTAACTGACAGCCATATCTGCTCTTTTAACAATTCCTCTCAGGGGAAACCAAAATCCTGAGAAAATTATATGATTTAAATACCTTCTACTGAATCCCGACCCTTAAAGGATTCATTCCACCTTCCAAAGTTATCATACTGGGGACCAAGTATGAAATACTCGATTTCAGAGACAAAGCCACTTTCAAATCATAGCCGTGAAAAGTGGTTCGCTGTCTCTGACAGAAAGCTCATCATAATCATGAAGTTTAGTTTTCCCACTCATACAAAAGCCCAGCAGGAAACAGCCATCGATGGTGGCAGAGGCCCAGGTTCCTTTTGACGTGTTGCTCTGCAGTCTTCAACATGTTTTCAACTCCTTGATCCTTCAGAAGTAAGGAGGGAGAACAGAATGAAAAGCAAGGAAGAAGACATCTCAGGGGGCTGCGGGAGATGGAGCAGCAGTGAAAGAGTAGGCGCTGCGTTTGCAGAAGACCCAAGTTCAGTTCCTTGCACATGCACCAGGCCGCTCTCTTCTATCAGACCTTTAACTCCAATGTTAGGGGATCCAGTGCTTTCTTCTGGCCTCTATGGGCACCTCCACTCAAGAGTACACACACACACACACACACACACACAAAATTTAAAATAGAGCTAAGTTTTCTAACTGAAAGAACACTGATCCGAACATATACAGATAATTCTTCAGTTCCTTCCCAATTACTAAGATAAAACACTCTGACCAAAAGCAACTTAGTGGGAAGAACTTCTCAGATCACACAATCCATCTCTGAGGAAAGTCGGAGCAGGAGATCAAGCAGAAACCATGGAGCGACACTGCTTACTTGTTTGCAGTCTTTCTGGCTTATATAATCGGGGATAACGTGCCCAGGGAATGGCACTGCCCACAACGGTCTGATTCCTCCTATATCAAACACCTCCCAAGGACCAGTCTGATGGAGACAACGCCATATTCCAATTTCCCTCTTCCCAGGTGACTCTAGTTTGTGACAATAAAAACTAATCAGTGTAGACCACTTCTGCTTATGTCCTGTGGACAAGAACTTGGTTATAGCAATTTCCAGTTCTATTGAAGCCAGGTACTGCAGCTTATTTCCCACAACAACTGCCAGTGGGAAATCAGGGATGTTGCTATTAAGGAGACCATAGACTTAAATGCTCACTTTCAGAATATGGATTCATGATTGGCCAAGTCTTCCAACATGCTCTTGGACCTGATATGGAGAATATCAATAAATGTTGAGGCAAAACAAGTAACTAGCTATTCATTAAAGAACCAACTTTTACAACCACATCACCAAAGACCTTGTCTCTGGAAAGGTCCATCTTGGACCTGTTAGTATTAGGCAAAGTCTCCACCACTGTAATCCAATTCTATAATAGCTAGCTGGTGCAAAAACTAACATTGATCTCACCAGGAGGCAGAGTCATTTGCATGTCATCTTAAGAACTGCAAAAACCCAATAATTTTGATATTTGATTAAATCCAACATAGCCCAAACTGTATCAATGTGTAATCAATTGAACTTACTAATCAGATATTAGCATTCTACTTTGTATACTAAGACTTTGAAATTCAATGTGCATTTTTGTCTTAATTCAGGCCAGTCACATTTTATATGTTCAGTAGTTGCAAGTAGTTACTAATTTAGATGGTTTGGGTAGAGTCTAATTTTTGTTCTCTTTTCTTTTGTTTGAGATAGGTCTCACTATTAGCCTATTGCTGTGTGTATAACCCAGGCTGGCCACAAACTCTGGATCCTACTGCTTTTTCTCAGTGCCAGCACCACCTTACTAAGCTAACTGGCAACTGATTTAAGTGCCTGTCATGGGTACCTCCCCTAGCTATCGTATTTCCAAAGGAAGTTCATCTTTGCTGTGGCAAGTGTCTGTTTACTTAGCTTGTCCAAACAGTTTCTTGAGGGGTAGAGTGTGTGGTACCCCCAGAGCTTAACATAGTCCCTTGTATAGAGCAGACATTCAATACACACTTGTCAGACAAATGTTGTTTATTTTTCTCCCCCCCGCGCATAGTCCAGAGCCTGACCCTCAGTAGACATTTAATAAACTCTTGCTAAATGAATGAAGTAATGATCCAGGGCTTTAATGGTAAGTGAATTTGCAATTTGACAGCAGGTGAAAGGTGGGCAGTTTATTGCAGAGGAGACAATGGTACCTTTCTAACCGTCCAGGTAACACCTGCCATTAAGTCAAATTTCCTTCACTGCCTCCTCATTCCCTGGCGGAGCTGGTGCCAGATGGAAGCTCTGGGCATTCACATTGCAGTAAAATCACATAATGCCCGTCTGCCGTGATAAGTAAGCATATCAAGTTCCCACGGACAAATAAAATCAGCTCCCAGTGAAAGCTGAGTTTTGCCATTCTCTTGTATTCCTTTTCTCAACAACGACAGAGTCTTGTACTGACTCTGTGTAGTACAACGTAAAAGACTGTGAAGAGTTGCAGCCTCTATCACATTAAACTCGAAGGAACTTTGAAAAGTGCCCATACTGATCCTAGCCGAGAGACAACTCAGCCCCGGCACCATCCTCTTTGCTACTTGCTAACCGGAAGCGTCTGTGTCTTCCACCAGTACCCATCTTCTCACCTACAGGATGACAGTGCTAACATGGGCTTCCCTAGCCAGGACACTGAAGGATGCTGCGAGCCTGAGCCTCCTGCGTGCTGCTCCTGGTGAGGGGCAGTGTACACCGCTCACAGCACCCTGGCTCTGCTCTCCTGAGTGAGACTCAGCCTCCTTTTCGTCTAGACAACTAGCCATAGGCCCAATGAGTTTTTAGAGCTGTGTGGAGCTTCCCACCCACCCCTCCTTATGGATGACTGAAACACAAACACGATTTAAAGAGATCTGAGCCTAGTCATCTCTTTGGAGCCTGGTGGCAGGCCAGAAGGCTAATCACAAAGGCTGCATTCAACTGCAACAACAGCAGCCTGATGGGCAGGGGCCTGCTCCCAAACATTCTTGACTGGGCTTCTGGGGGAAAGGTGTTGCTGGCCTCCAAATATTTGTTGCTCTGTTTCTATAGCAACCACAGTGACCATGACAAAACCTAGAAACTTCACATCAAAACGGGAGGTGCTAAGTAAAGACAGACAGGGTGAAGGATTTCTCCTGGCCTTGTCGCTCTGCGCAGGCCCAAGGCTTTTCCAGGGTCCTTTCAAGGTATTAAAGAGAACTCATTTGGCTGCATGAAGCCTACTGTTGTTTTGACAATGAAGAGACTGCATGCACTGCCCCCAATTGCTTTTCGGAGCCTGCTTACTGCCTCCTGAGCTTGGTCAGCTAAGTGTGCTGACCTTGGTCCAGGCATAGGAAGGTACCAGGAACAGCACCTCCTCTCTCCATAGTGTTGGAAAAGTCACGTGTTCTCAACGAGCTCTTTCTGCAACAGCAACAAAAGCAACAACAATATTCAATTAAAGCCAAATCCATAAACCCGATGCCTACTCTGACCCTATATGTTGGGTTTATAAAGCAGAAGTAACCTGGGTATTGTCATCAGGGTGCCATGTAGCCTCTCAGGCAGAGCCAGTAAATATGAGGTTGGATTGCACCATATGCCATGCCTGGCACCCAGTGGGATTTGTTACACCATAAAAGTTTATTTCCCCCCTTCTCCAAATCGGGCTATGCCAAAGAAAGCCCTAAAAGGTGTAAAGAGCCCATGTACTTTAACAACATTTTTCTGGTAACAGATTAGTTTGCCTGTTTGGACATAACCCAGAGGGAATGGCTTCCATGGGTTTTGTCCATCGTGGCTTCACTACGGACTGCTTCCACAGTCCCTGCATTCCCTGGCTCTCTTCACTATCTGCTGGGTTTGAGATGACAAACAGGACCATCCCCGGTACAAACTGAGGACACAGAGGCTCACAGTGAAGGAACTGGCCTCAGTCACAGGGAATGGCAAGCCAAGCGGAGATTCAAACACATTTTCCAACTTACTGTTTCAGCAAATATTTCTTTGGGCATCTGGTAAGTGCCAATATTGTTCTAGACACTTGGGTAAATAAAAAGTCTATGTTATAAAGCCTAAGCTGTAAGAGTAAGAAGTAGATTATAGGGACATAAATACATACTGTGTTACAAACACAATAATCCCTGTGGGGGCAATTTGGAGTGGAGAAACAGTGATACCAAATACTGCCTTATTTCCAGTCATCTGGAAAATCTTTGCCTAGTATCTGACAGAAATGAGGAGCTAGTAACATGGATGCCTAGCTGACTGGAGAAGGTGTTGGGTGTTGGCTTATAGAAGAACACCCAGAGCCTCAGCAGGTTTGGAGCAGAGAGGGATAGGGAACAATGGAGGGAAAACAAAACAAAAGACAACAAAACAAAAAACCAGCCTAGCTCCTGAGAACCTCATAGAAAAGAAATGAACACTGGATTTTTACAAGTGATATGGGAGCCAACCAGCCCACACAGGAGCAGGTTTCAGGACAGCAGAGAGGGGAGTGGGAGAGTGGGTTCTTGTGAATAGAGGCAGCTCTCAGAGGAAGGTAGTCTGGGGTGATGTGTGACTCAGACTTTTCTCAGGAAAAGGAATTGGGACCTGCTAGTGGGTGGAGGGCAGGGATGAGGTCAAGAGGAGCCAGTGATAGGGGCTGACATCAGAGGAGAATGGTCAATTCCAGAGGAAATAGGAGGCAAATATATTACATTGGAAATGCGTGTTGAAGAGTCCATGGAGAAGAAAGTGACAAGTTTAAGATACTGGTCATTCTTCAGCCATGTGCTGCTAAAAGCCTCACTTGGCTTGAGATCGTCAGGTAAGAAAGTCGACCGAGTAAAGACAGGAGACCACGCTGACTCCAGTGAATGGAGAGAGCAAGAGGAGGGAAACGAACCAGATGGGCAGCCATGAAGGAGGGGCTTGTTAAGGTAGGGAGACGCTCTAGAAAGTCCTGTCCAGCAGCCAAGCAGAGGGGCCATTTTAATAAATGATCAAGCCAGGTTGCATAGGCAGTGATAGTTTAGGGTGGGCACTGAGAACTGTCCACCTTCAGAGATGGCAATGTGTTGTTCCTCGATTCCCTTACTGTCCCTGACAATGTCTGTCTCAGTGACCTGGTGAAGGTAAACACAGAGAGGAGAGGGAGAGAGAGAGAGAGAGAGAGAGAGAGNGGAGAGGAGAGGAGAGGAGAGGAGAGGAGAGGAGAGGAGAATGCAGGTGGAATCAAGTCTTTGGAGAGAAGCAAACAGAAGGTAACAAGGTGAGGGTCCAATGTCAAATTTATTTTTGAAGAAGACTGATTGTGGAGCATGACTCTGGAATAGCAGGAATGTTCTCTTATAGAGAGGTAAATTAGTGGGCCAAGAGAAAAAAAAAAGAGATAGGCCAGGGAGAAAGGTCCTTATATAAATAAGAAAGAGGTATGGGTACAATTGATTGCAAATTTCTGTTGTAACTTCTTCTTCTAATAAACCATGTATCTAGGGGGCAATTGTATACTGTGCCAAGTCCAACCATTTCTCTCTGTTGCATAGAATAAGCTCACTAGGAGGTAGCAAAAATAGCACCCAATGGACCTTAGAGACTTTCCATGAATGTCGCTTGTCATTCCTCCTAATGCTGAGTTCCCTTCTCCAGCACACACTCCTCTAATTGCAGGTTATTTGCGTGATGAGTTCCCACAGCTCATAGGCACTCTCCACAGATAGAGAATGTGCTTCATTCCTTTTTGAAGTTTGCACTTAGCAAACGTGCCATCTCAAACACTTGGGAAAGAAAGAAGGATTCAATAGAAAGGAGGCAGCAACTGTATCCCCTTACTCTACAGAGTCTCTTTTCATATGAGGAATGAACCTGACATTGTTTTGTAAAAACATCTTTCAGCTAGTTGATCAATAAGCAAATTCTTTCTTTTCTTTTCAATGTGTGAAAGACAAGGGGAAATTCAGGCAAGAGACAGGGCGGGTTTAGTGCTCAGCATGCACTAGGCACCTTGCCAAGACAGTTAACCAGCAAGATGGGGGAGCCTCACTCCTCACACTGAGAGACCACCACCAGCTTTGAGTTACTCAGTCACACAATGAATAGGGAGCCCACACAGGAGAGAGCTTATTCCATCACTGGAGATAACTCAGCAGAATCTGAGTATCTGGGAGAAAGAACTGGCTAATGACCATAGAATTCTGTCACCTTGTGAGTCCATCTAATCCAAGGGATTAAATTAATCCAAGTCACATCATCCCAAGGATGGATGATGGATACCCTGAAGGGTTTTTTTTTTCACCATCAAATATAAGCACATACTACGTGTTACATCAGAAGAAAGGATAGCATGACACTTCAACATGCAGATGCCAAGGACACGCTAAAGACAAAATGTGGCTATGTTACTAAAAGATTATTCTGTGTGACTCAGTTTCCCTATCTGGAAGAATAACAGCAAGATGCTACCAGTCAGTCTAAAAATTCCTTAAAGTGTTTAAAATAGTATCTGGCACATAGTGTATACTCAGCAAATGTCAGCTGTGCCACTGTGGGACCCATGGGTATCTGTTTTGGATCATTCCTACACAAGAGAGCAAAGTCAACCCCACCTAGAAGGATCAGGTTCAGCAGACAGAAGCCCCTGGGGGAAAAGTTCTTTTGATGGGAGCACCAAGAGCCCTAGCCAACTGGCCTCCTTCTGCTTCACAAGCATGCCATCAGCCCTGCCTGGTCAAATGTGCAAAAAAAATGTTTATGGCGACCTCATTTGTTTTCCTTTCTGTTACTACTTCTTCCAAAGGCCAGGGACGGCTGAAATTAAACTAAGACAGGGGCCAGGGGAGCAGACAGGGCCTGGGCCAGGGCCAGGGGTAATGAAGTGGAAAATGTTCACACCGCAGGCAGCGTTACAATGCACCTGTACAAACAGAATGAGGCCGACCCACCCCTCCCTACCAAGGCCTAACTGCCTCTTAGAGGTCTTTTTATGGTTTCACTCTCTCTTGCCTGATCAATATTAGATCCATGAAGATAAGAGACAAACACATCCAGAATAAAGCAGGATAGGGTGGGAGAAACTAAACAAAGAGACACTCTTAGCCTCAAAGCTTCTGGCACATTCCCAGCATTCTCACCAAGCCTGGCTGCCTACAACGGGAGAAGTACCACACAGTAGTAACTAGTGGCGTATACCTTTTCTCATTCCAACCAAGCAGTATAGTTTTGCTTCATCTCACAGACAAAGGAGTCCAAGGAAACAGCCAGCAGGTGATCAAGCAATAATCAAAGGTCAGGTCCCACCACCCTGTCAGACAGTAAGGCTGTCAGGACTACAGTGCTGGATGACTTTCCTCAAGCCAAACCACTAGAGCAATGTTCCAAACCATTTTAATGCCACAACCTTTTAATACAGTTCCTCATGTTCCATAAAATTCTTTTTGTTGTTACTTCATAACTGTAATTGTGCTACTGTTAAATGCATGATAATGTAAATATCTGTGTTTTCCAATGCTCTTAGGAAACCTTTGAGAAAGGGTTGTTTGACCCCAAATGGATCATGACCCACAGATTGAAAAACACTGCACTGGAATATGAAAAGGCTCAGTCCCTGAGCTGTGGACACTACTGTGCTAGGAATCAGGAAGGAGTCCTAGAGAGAGACAGGCCACAGCATCCATAAGAATGCGACACTGAAGATTAGTGGGTTTGCTTCCCCTACAGACAGGAATGGACCTTATCACTACCATGATAAAACATGAAAGAGAAATGTCATTTTAAGCAGTGTCATACAGTTTTCTAAGTAGTGAGAGTGTGTGGGTGAGTCCCTGGATCTTCCGGAGGTTCAGTTTCTCCAAATGGGAATTCTGGGAGCTGTAAGTGGAGTGGTGTTTCTAACTCTCAGTGGTCTGCTGCAATTTACCTTTCTTGGTACCAGCTTGTAGTTACTTCACTCCCATCTCCAACTGCTGGTATAATCAGAAACCTCTTTGCCAACATAAGGAAAAAGCAAAGGTCAGCAGTGTGCAGGATTCACCGCTTATCCCCCTTGGGTAAATGGGCGGTTAGAAGACCCAGGAGAACAAAAGGATGGAAAAATATATTCCCCAGAACTGACACATAGTAGGCCCTCAATAGGCACTAGTACACTTGACAAACGGTAAGTTCTTGGCAAACCAAATAATATGCTTCTTTAAATTCTAGAATCTATAGTAAAGTGACACCCACAGAAGATGGTCCGTGAATGCCTACTGACTCTGTCAAGCCTTTTGGGAGTTCCTTGCCTTGTACCTCTTACTTTTATCTTTATGGTTCAGCCAACAGCCAACACTAGACTCTGGCCTCTTAAGTGTCAAGTACCACATGATGCACGCGGTCAGGGACCATTCTGATACAGTCTGTAAGCATGAGCTCAACGTGACCTCAGTCTTAAAAGTGTTTACATGATCTGTACTTCAAGGAATAGTCTCTCAATAAACCATATACCCTGTGTATTAGTCAGGGTTCTCTAGAGTCACAGAACTTATGGATAGTCTCTATATAGTAAAGGAATTGATTGATGACTTACAGTCTGCAGTCTAATTCCCAACAATGGTTCAGTAGTAGCTGTGAATGGAAGTCCAAGGATCTAGCAGTTACTCAGTCCCACATGGTGAACAGGCGTAGGAGCGAGAACTAGTCTCTCTTCTTCCAGTGTCCTTATATGATCTCCAGCAGAAGGTGTAGTCAAGATTAAAGGTATGTGCCATCACACCTTAATCCCTGATGACCTTGACTCTCCCTGTCTTAATCTTCTGGAATCCATAGCACCTATGCCTCAAGATCTCCATACCAAGATCCAAATCAGAAACTTCTATCTCCAAGCCTCCAGGTTAGGGTCACTGGTGAGCCTTCAAATTCTGGATTGTAGTTCATTCCAAATATAATCAAGTTGACAACCAGGGATAGCCACTACACCCTGGTAACATCTAAACTGCCAAGTGGCCTTGTATCTTTAGGGTTAAAAAAGGCCTATACACATAGTTCCATGGTTACTATTATGCCTGTAATGGAGCCTGCTCTAACCTTGTTATGTAATGGTTTCATGTGAAGACCTGTGTGTAAAACAAGCTTCGTACGTGTTTGTTGATCTCTCCAGTCAATATAAAGAAGCCGAGTACTGCAAATGAGAAACCATCAACTTAAGACAGGGAGGCAGGTCTTAATAATTTTGGTCTCTGTATTCTCATTATAATTTCCATTTCTGCAGAGCAACTAGCTTCTACTTTTCAATTGAAATACAGAAAAAAAAGACTTTTCTCTCAAATCATGTTCTATGAAAGGCTAATCAGCCGACAGTTGTTCTGAATAGTGAATAAATGAAAAGAAAAATATTATTGATAATAGAATCTTCGGGATATAATTTCAGAGATACATATAAGGTAGATGTGTGTGTGTGTGTGTGTGTGTGTGTGTGTGTGTGTGTGTGTGTGTGTGTACATATATGTATGTTACTTACTATTTCAGCACGTGATTCAGGAGGCTCTATTTTTAAAAGGTGCAGAAATGGCACACCCCATGTTAAAATGCCTGATGGTCTCATGAGAGATTCCTGTACAGTGGTATAAAGCATGAACCTATAGCATTGCATGAAAAACTAATGACTTTGGATGTATATGGCCTCTTTTATATATATTTCTTAAAGAACACCATGCATGTTACTCAAGTTTTACACACTAAGATATGAATCAAGTATAGTCATTTCTTACAATGAGATTATCAGAAAACCTTTTTACTCCTGTCCATTTTAATCCAAATGAACATCATACCTACCCATTTCATGGAGCATTCCTTCGGCATACTACTTTCCTAGAGTTTCACAGATGAGTAGGTCTAAGGGGCACCATTATCTAAGCATCACTAAACTGTTGCTCCCCACTTACTGATTTCCTTGGAGTAAGACTCATTTGGATGGAGAAGGTGGGTGGATGGGTATTGTAAACAATAAAATGGTGGTCCACAACAGTTTAAGTTTAAAAAGACATGAAGCCCTTATAAACCCACCATTAACCAAGCCACCAAGGGGCCTATAAAACGTGCATGGATAAACATAAATGGCCTGGAGGAGAAGAGACTGTGTTAGATTTTAAAACAGATTCCAACGGTTTCTCCTTATAAAAAGGCAGGCACGTGAAATGTCACATAAAGTTTAAGATAATAAAGATATAATTTAGAAGTCAGATGGGTACAAAGAGAAAACACAAGTCAGTTAAGTAGTGCACAAGACAGACTTAACATGGAGGAAGGGTAAGAATAA
This sequence comes from Mus minutoides, assembly GCA_902729485.2. Lineage (NCBI taxonomy): Eukaryota > Metazoa > Chordata > Mammalia > Rodentia > Muridae > Mus > Mus minutoides. The sequence goes on along the minus strand of LR749777.1, from coordinate 883,111 downwards.
TAACTTTATAATGAGAAAATGTGTAATTATAAACAAGGATATAATTGTGAGAAGCTCATTAATGTTAAAATATGCAAAACTTTTAAAACAGTGAGAAAATGATCATTTCAATAGTCACCTTTTCTGTACTTAATTTTTAAGAAAACAAACCTAATAAAATGTCTAAAAATAAGATTTTAATGAACTCTCTATGCTAAGAAAGAATAATAAAAAGTAGAAAAGAAATATAAAGACTAAAAATAATTAGTTTAAGTTCAGAAACTGAATATACAGTAACTTTCCATATAATTTCAAAACCTATTTTTGAAGTAAGAATACCATAAATATATGTAAAAAAACACATGATTTTTTTTTTAAAAAAAGATAATTATGGTTCAGCTTGATTTTTTGTGAAGTTTGTGAAAAGTCTAAATAAAATAGTAGTGAGCTTAACTTTACTCACATAGTAGGGTAACATTCTACAAAGGATGGAATATTATGACAGTTGGGCTTAATCTTAGGAAGGTAGTGCTTCTAAATGTCATTTAAATAAATAAAGAGGAAAAGATACAAAGATGACTTGAACACATAATAAAATTATGAAAATCTGTCCTGGGAAATTTTAGAGCACACCACATAACCATGGCTGGTGAAATAGTATAACCTCAGTATAAGAAATACAAGCAGAAGGATGGAATTCAACACATCCAAGAAATGAGCCACATTTTACATTGCAATAGAGTAATCAATAGCAATTAATCACAAATCAAAGGATGGGGAAAAGAAGAGTGAGGTTGGATCAGGAAAGAAGTAAAAACCAGCTCTCTGTACGTATCTTACAGGCTGAGGAAGGAATCCTCTAAGTTTAAGCTTCAAAGGTAGAAGCAGAAAAAGGGGACAGGTGTGAGAGAGGAAAATGTCTGTAAAAGAGCAAGCAGCAGCCCCCAAACCGTTTGGTGGGTGAGACCTTAATGTAAGTTTGTAAGAGTTGTTACTTCTTCAAAACTATTTAAAGATGCCAGCAGCTAAGCCTGGCACAGACTCAGTGTGTGACTATGTGGCTGGAACATGCCTGAGAGCAAGTCCCCCCTATTAGGGAAGAAAGAATTACAGGGAGGACTGTCAGGATACATCCTATCTCCCTGGACACCTGCTCTGTACAAGGCTCTGAACTAGGTAACCCATAGCTCCTGTCTGTTGGTGCTCATACCTTAGTGAGAAAGACTTCAAAGTACACAAGCTCCACCATATCAGAAGATAAGTAAAACAATAGAACTAGCCATACAAACAAAAGCAAAGCAAAACAAAACAAAACAAAACAAATCCACGATGCTGAGTTCTAGCTTAACAGGTCCAAAGGAGGCCTCGAGTGCCGTGAGGTTGACCTTGAGTATTTCTATTATGTAGCTGCATCAAACAGACATTTACAAAACAAGCAGAAGCCCCCCCCCCCCCGCCCCGACTCTAAGGGGGGTTGACTGGATAGAAGCTCTATGCCCAGTTTCACCAGTGGCAACTTTTTACCATGCGGGAAAAGATAAACTAAAGTAAAGAAGGAGTCAGGAGATGGAAAAAGCCAGAGATCCAGGACTAAACCAAATCATTAAGTTTCATTTAGATTCAAGTCTACACTTCATCTCATTTTGATTCAAGGTCGGGGCAGGGGGCAAGAAGCCTCTTGTCATATTCAAAGTCTAGACTAGCATGTTCCATGAACAAGCATGAAGAGCAAGAACAGGATGCATGTGGCTTATCTCCCATCCAGGGTCTGTCATTTCCCTCCATAAGAAAGACAAGACCTGAACCCACCAGCTGAAGAGGCAAGCCCCCTACTCCTGGGAACCATATTTTTATGATTGTTTATCTCTATATCAAGCATGACTGGCAGTACCTACTGCCTGCCTGTCAATCATAATATCTAAGATGTCACCTGGGAAATTCTAACTCCACAACAGATGGCCATGCGATGCTTGGCTGCCTGAGAGCTCATTGTTGTAATGATTTTCCTTTGACAGAACAGGGTTCTGAAAATGACAGAAGAAGCCACAGTAGCATTTATTGTCTTGTTAGAAGCATGGTGGCGATGACTACATGTGAGCTTTCGTGATGGCTCTTAATTGCTCCATGTGGTGCCTTGGGTGAGTCAGCCTC
>LR749777.1:865981-875981 GCA_902729485.2 Mus minutoides | reverse complement strand
CACTGCTCTCCCACGTTCACCTTGCAAAGACAGTGCATTCAGTGTTTACCTCATAAAGACACTACATTCCCAAATTTACTTCATAAAGACACTAAACTCCTATGTATACCTCATAAAGATAATGCACTCCTATGTGTACCTCAAAGACATGACATTGGACTCCCATGTTCACCTCATAAAGACACTGCACTCCCTTCTCTACCTTTCAAAGACACTGTGCTCAATGTTTACCTCATAAAGATACTGCACTCCAATTTTTACCTCATAAAGACACTGTATTCCCAAGTTTACCTCATAAAGACACTGAACTCTCAGTGTTTACCTCATAAAGTCACTGCATTCCAATGTTTAACTCATAAACACTGTACTCCAAAGTTTACCTTATTAAGACACTATACTCCCATACTTTTTGTACCTCAAAAAGACACTGCATTCTCATGTTTGCTACCACCCCTTAAAGACACCACACTCCTATATTCAATTCAAACAGATGTTTTTACCACCACTTCATAAAGATACACTCATGTTTAGACAATCTCAGAAAGACGCTGCACTCTTGTACTCATTCCCAGCATGCCCATGGGCCTGGGTTAAATTTAGTTGCTTCTACTGTGAATGTACAAATCTCTGAACCTGTGGACCTGACACAATTCCAGCCTATCTTCTAGATCTAGTTTTTATACCAAGAGTTTTAGAGCTACCCTGTGCTTATGGGCCTTACCTTGGGTTGGCTTGGGCCTTTTACTCTGGTTTACAACTTGTGCCATGAATCATGGAACTTCTAGAATGCCTGTGGACTTTACCCTAGTCAGATCCAGTCTCCATTTTTGGTCACCAGCTTCTGATGCAATGAGTTGTAGAATCCTCTTCACTTACGGGCCTTACTCTGTAACAGCTTGTCCTTACTGCCTGGGTCTCAGTTTCACAGAGTTCTTCCCAAAAGAGTCTGTAGTCCTAATCCTTCAGGGGTACAGGTTTTTGAAGGTCAGAGTCAACATGCCAGCTCATCACATTTACAAGGTAACATGGGAATGCACTGTATTTATAAGGTGGTGGTAAACACCACCTTTATTTTATTTTATTATCTAAACGTATCCCCAAGTCATGTTGTAAACATCGAATAAATGTAATGAATTTTAAGCCAATTAAAACTGAAAATTACAAAATGCATCAAGAGTATAAATATAGAAACATGTACAGTGGAGATTGCTCAGAGGTAGGAGCTGTCTTCCTAGAGCAAGGATCTTCTGAAGCTACCTGAGAGGAACAGTAGTAGGTCTCAAGACTGAAAGTGGAGGTTTTTCAGAATCCCAGAGAAAGAGGGGGTATTGACTGAACCATGGTGATTTGGAAGAGCATGGTTTGCTTGAAGTGTAAGAGAGAGGCTCTAAGAAGTTCAGACTAATGAGAGACTGTTGTGGGGCATTACAACATGGACACTTTTTTTGTTGTTGTTTTGTTTTGTTTTGTTTTGTTTTGTTTTGGTTTGGTTTGGTTTGGTTTGGTTTGGTTTTTGGTTTTTCGAGACAGGGTTTCTCTGTGTAGCCCTGGCTGTCCTGGAACTCACTTTGTAGACCAGGCTGGCCTTGAACTCAGAAATCCGCCTGCCTCTGCCTCTGCCTCCCAAGTGCTAGGATCAAAGGTGTGCACCACCATGCCTGGCTCCAACATGGACTCTTTATCAGAGTACAGAATATGTAAGAGGAGGGGCCTGTTATTCTCCCTCTTCTCCGTGGGTTTGGAACCATTCTCATTGGGTCTTCTACCTTTACTCTGTGCCCACATCTTCTAGACTGCCTGGAAATGACATTCAAGTAAAAAATGGAAGGTAGGTGGAGAGGGTCCTTTGGGTTCTTCCATGCACTCTCCTGCTTCCACACCCCTCTCTGTCACTCTCCCTAGCAACTCCCCTCTTCCCTACTCCAGCTCCCACTGATGTCCAAGGTCTGTATTTCTTTTTCTTGATCCTTCCTTCCTAGAGTTGATATGGCTTCCAGCTGTTCTCTTTTCTGGGCCCCTCAACATCCCTTCCTTGTTCCCTTAACCCTTCTCCTACCTCTCTGTGTAGTCTCTTAAGTCTTGCCTCCTCTTTTGGACCACTGAGTGAATCCTGCTATCATTCATGGGGCACAAGGCTGGATGGAAAGGCCTTGGTGGCAATCTGAGAGAAGGCAGCACAGTAAAGTAAAACAAGCTAAATGAAGTGCCCTTCCCCAAGGGAGCAAGCTCTTCCTTGTAGTCTGCTCTGTTTCTCAGAAAATACATGGTTCTGGGTGACTTCTGACATGGTAAAACCCTTTGTGAGGTCAGCAACATGGAGAGCTCAGAGGGATATGTGGGTCTCAGAGACTCATGATACCAGCCTTGATAAGCCGTGTTGAAGATGCCCACGAAACATCAGGGGCTATTTGGAAATGATGGTGAATTCGAAGATCTGGTCCCATGGTTTCACCAAGAGCCCAGTGCACAAAGCTTATAGATAAAGCACATAAGCAAAGAAGATATGCACTGAATTTTCCTCACGCTCATCCCACTGGTCTTTGTGTTCATAATTATTAGTAAATGACCCAAGACCTCGCAGAAGTCTCTGTTCCGCAGCCTCCTGCCTTGTACCTTGATTAATTGCTTCAGCCTTAAAGACATGCAGATTTGTTTTTCAAACCCACAATTTTTCCTGGTGTTCCATTTAGTCATTCCTATTTTTCACCACCAGATTGTTTGCTGGGGAAAAGCACAAAAACAGCAACAGATGTCTTTGGGGTGGGGGGTGCAAAACTCACTGGTTAAGATAACACTTTCAATTAAAGAAATTATATCACTCAAATACCATATGCCTACAAGTCCTCAACTTCAAAAATCACCTGCTTTCAAAAACTGTTTGAAGAGTTTTAACCAACAGCAGCTACACTGAGACTCTAAATAGGCCCCTTAGTGTCTGTCCTTAGGGTTCAGGATGCTTCTATTCAAAAATCTGGGTAAGGTCGGAACCCCCTGATTTGTCCTCAGAGACCTAGAGAAATTCACACACAGCCAATTCCTCAGCCCTTGCAATGTATACACACACACACACACACACACACACACACACACACACCTGCATGTATGCAGCCTGCATTGTTTACATCTATAAACACCTGGCCCACTTTAGGCCCTTAACAAATAACGGTGCATCAGTTACTTCCCCTCTTCCCATCTCTCTGTTTCTTCTATAGTAAATCAGTTTGGGGAAGCCTTCTCTCTGAAGTACTGAGTGCACAAAGATGATTGAGCAGATTTCCCGTCCTCAGGATACTCGCCAGTCTAAAGAGGGAAAGGCCAAGTGAGAGAAGACTTATGACCCCAGGACGTATAGCGCTTCCTAAGTAAGGGAGGCAGCCCCATTCTCTTGGTAGTCCTTTCTTTGCACAGTGCCAAAAGCTCAATAGACATTCAATACACGTTGAATGGAATGTTTCTTGAATAACACATGTCTCAAACAAGCAAGCACCATGCCTCAGAAGCACAGGGAAAGCCCTGTTGAAGCTCTGAATGGAAGTGAGCAGAGAAGGACCCCATGTGCAGACACTGGTGCTAATGGGGGCAGGTACAGGGGCAAGGCCCCTAGGCTGGAGGATTCAGGTGCACCAAAGCTCACAGGTATGGTTTTATGAAGGGACTGCCGCAAACAAGAGCAAGGTGACCTGGCCACCCCTGCAAGTACAAGGAAGACCTTCAACCCAAGGAGGAACTCCCCAGTTTGGCGGTTCTTCAAGATCGTCTTTGGAGCACACCCGTAGGATGTCAAATTAAAGTAGCATCGAATCCAGGTCAACTCCGATGTGCTGTGTGCCCGTCACACCCTGTTCTGTGATGTGAACACTTGCTGCAGGTGGGCTGTAGGCACTGACAGAGTGGGGAGAAGGGAGGGCATCCATGCTCCTGGATCCTTCTCTACCAGGCTGCTGGGTCTGCTGTACTTTTCCATCACAGAGCGCAACTCTTGGAAGGCTTCACCCTCTTTTATGGCCCTTCCACTTCCATGGCTGCACCCTCATTGCCCTCAGGCCCACACATGGTATCAGTTCCGTTCTGCCCTTCGTTGCTTTCTCTACCTAATAATAACTCCTCGAATTACTCAGTTCAAGTGCTTGAGACTCTCACATAAATATCTAGCGTATGCCAAATGTATTCTCAGGTGATTTCCATAAGTTTTGAGGGTTTATGATATAACCTTTCCAAAGATTCAGGTAAATGATACCTTTCAATTTACAGGTTTGTTTTAAAAAAATAAACAAGCAAGTAAACAAACAAACAAACTACCTAAAGTTATACAATAAGTCAAGACCATCACCCACAACTTGAAATCCCCCACCTAGAGTACCACCCCCAGCACCTGATAGCTCATTGATTGAATGCTAAAGTCTGATGCAAGGTGGTAAAGGCATACAAGTTCAGACAAGAAGGGCAAAACTACCCATAAATCAAAATTGAAAAGTAAAGGCAAAAAATAGCCCTAACTGTTACTGACCAATTCTCTGAACTTGAATTCTTCCCATAGGAATTGATCTCTAATTCCTAATTCCAATTTCTAATCTATGAAATGAATTTAGGAACTAAAAGAGATAAGACACCCAGGAGACATTGGACACACTTCATCATTTCACCAGTGACAGGTTTATTTTTACATGTTCCCAGAGCAAGCCAAGAAAACAGCCTCATTGATGTAATATTTTCTTCTCATAAGTTATGGCTCCAAAGTATACATGCATACTAACACATACATGCCATCCTTGCTAAGCGTTAGCTGCCAATGTTTGAAGCTGCCTATTTGACCTACTGCTGTCTCCTTCACTTGTCCACCTCATAGGCTCACCATTAGAATATGTGCAAATGAGAGGGGTGGGTCAAAAATGACCCTGAAGGAAAAGACATATGACAGCCATCATGTGCCAGATACTTTCATATCCCCTAAGGGAGGACTTCTTAAGCATTTCCCTTTTGCCTGAGATTTGTATGTGCCCTTGGGTATAAAGGAATATAAGATGGGCATATGCATCAAATATCTACTAATACTAAGTCATAAAAAAATTGAAAACTGAAAACAATTCTTTGTTATACATACACTGTTGCTGTTTATCAAAGACAACTTGACTTACTACCTACAATCAAAAGTGCTTGGTTGTTCACACATGAAGATTTAAACCTTGCTGAATATTTTCAGAGTTGACCGATACCTTAATTTTGTAATCACAGTGCTGAGAATGCAACTTCCCACAAAGACATAGGTCAAAATGCCAGAAGTATCTCATTTCAGAAATTATTGAATATTCTGTCCTAATCCAAAGCTAAAATCAGTTTTTTTTTTTAATGAAACTAAAGTACGCAACACGAGTAGCAATTTTAAAAATAAAACACTCTAACACAATTCAATCCAGAGATGTACTACTTAAGTGCTGGGAAATGCTGATAGAAAAATATCGTTATAATTTTTTCATAATTAATCCAGTGAGTTTGTCTAAGATCAGAAAACTTGGTAAGTACAGTAAAGAAAAGCTCTGAATTCACAGCATGTAGTAGTTGTGAATCTGCTCTCGGGCATTTTGATTAGTGTCTGTTGGCACTGCTTGACAGCATGCACAGGGCAGAGTGGGCATGTGCTTGTGTTCCAAAGCTACGGTAAAGCTATGAATGAAGCTCAGGTGAGCGCTGCTGGAAGCCCCTCTGATTCACTGCACACTTTATTTTCAATTACGGTTTTGATCACTGCATGCAGAAACCTTTCACCGTTGCCAAATTTCCCCCACTCCCATCTCTAGTTACATGACACGGTTTAAGAAGTTAGATCCGAGGGGCAACATTTTCAATCCAGAGTATACAAAGCATGGGAAACATTTCCATTTTCACTGGCGAACTTGGTGAGGGTCAAAAAACAGAAACTAAAAACAAACAAAAACAAAAACAAAACAAAAGAAGTACCTTGTTCAAGGTCACACACAGATAATGATAGACCTCAGGTCTCCTGGCATCCACATCCTCCTCAGCTCCCCTAGTGGCTTGCTGCTGAGTGTCAGCCTCCTCCTGCCCATCTTTCACTTTATATGTGCTGTCCTTTCCAGAGTTCAAACTTCAGCTGAAAGCAACAGACCAAGATGCATGCCAGCCGCCCACATAGGAGCAAGCTGCAGGTCTCTATTTGGTTTGCCAAATCTTTTCATTGTTTCTATGGGGACTGGGAAAACTCCATTAATGGAATTCCAACAACAAACATGACAGTGACAAAGCAGAGAGAAAGGGGGGACAATGGAAGGAAATGGTGAAAGATTCCTGAGCAAGTGTGGTGTTGCAGGAGTCTACTTCCGGGAACACAGTCCTGGGACAAAGGCTACCCATGCTGAGGGGTCCACACTTTGTAAGTACACTCCAGTGTGTGTGTGTTTGTGTGTGTGTATACACAAGGTACAAGCCTCATAGTGCATTGGGGTGTGTGTGTGTGTGTGTGTGTGTATGTGTGTTCACATAGGGGAGGTCAGAGTCTAACCCTAAGAGCTATATTCATCAAGAGAGTTGCCCACCTTGAGTTTTGAAACAGTGGCCTGGATCTCACCAATTCCACTAGACTGGCTAACCAGACAGCCTCAGCAACCCTCCTGTCTCCACCTCTTTCCCAGGACTGGAGTTAGAAGAGCACCAATATATCTTACTTTTTAAAAGTGACTTCTGAGGATTGAGCTGAGGTCCTCACACTTGCCAGATAATCGTTTCCTGACTGAGCTGTCTTCACAGGACTTCTGTTGTTTTTTGTTTGTTTGTTTGTTTATTTTCTTTCTCTGATGAGGTTTTGGGAGTTGACTATAAACCTTTCTCCTGTTGTTCCATCCTTGCACACAGCATTCTACTTTCCAGTTCCAACTAACAGATCAGGTGTTACCGTATCTTGACAGCCGACCTTTGAGATTTCGGGGAAAGAAGTGTTCCAGAACAAACCAAGCTCTGTTCTGGAAGTGCTTCATCTCCAGGGCAACTCCATGAGAGCCTGAATGGGGCGTGGGGGAGGGGATGGGGCAGAAACTGAGTCTGCTCCTAGGTGCCCAGGGGGCCTAAGCCAGGCTGAGAAAATGAGGCCACATGTAGGCAATGCTGGAAGGCCTGCTTAGAATCCTGGCTATAAGAGACTCTGGTGATTGACCATACCACCCTGAAACCCCCTGACCTCTTCTGATTCCAGTGTCTTCTGCAATGCCCTGGGGGACAGTAACACTCTGCCTCTCAAAGCCTATGTGACAAGTCAAAAAGCTCTCTGTATCATGGTTCAGCATCCAGGGTTGGTCTCATTGGGCCATGGTTGCTGTATAATAACCGATGTGGTACCCTGCCCCTTGCACAACTTTCTAAGGAAGGGAAGAAGCCTTCCTGTAAGCACCTGGTTCCAATCTTATCATGCTGAGGCCCTGGGGCCCACTGAGGCCCACTGAGGCCCACTGAGGCCCACATTGTGCTCAGATGCTAAGGTATTACAATGAAACTATACAATTTTCTTCAACTTCATGTGCCCCTTATTCTATTATTAAGTCTTGAAAAAGAAGATTGTTACAAGTGAGGAAGAGAGGAGAAAGATGGAGGAGAGGAAGCCAATGTGGGACAGGATCAGTCAGTCTAGCTGACACCAACTGCATCAAAAGAATCTTCTCAAAGGATTGAAAAACAAAATGAACCAGCCAATAGTGGTAACACGGCCAGGCAGATAGAGAGGGACTGGGGCCCCACATACCCTAGGGGGAAAAGAATATATATATATATATATATACACATACATATATATGTGTATATATATACACATATATATGTGTGGGTGTACATATATATGTATATATGTATATAAATGTATATATATATATATATATATATATATATATATATATATATATATATGCAACAAATATTTTTGAGCACCATCTACATGGGAGATACCACGCTCAATGAGGCTAGCTGCAGACATTGACACTCTGTGTCTGAATGGAGCTGAAGGGATCCCGGGTTTCCTAGGTCTTCTCTTGTCATTAGTCTGAAATCAACAATTTAAGGGGAGTGCATCCTCCTTAACCATGACAGGCTGTCTCACCTGTAAAATGCAAATAAGACTCACCACCAGGGCATATAACGTCGCAACTATCACTCACATACTTATTTAGAGAAGACATGTGTATTGGTGAGGTAGGAACTTAAAAGGAACCCATGGGCGCTTGTGAAGAACCGTCTAGTTCAAGTTTCCGCACCAAGGCCCCCGACATTGTGTGGTGCACAATCACAGAAGCTTCCACATCACACCATCCAGGCCGCTCAACCCAAATCCTACAACCAGCTCAGTCCATCCTCCATGGAGAACACGGGCGTCACTTGTGGGACCTTCCTCGGCCCAGGCAGCTTTTCCTGCTCTTTCTTCCAGACACATGCAGTTCTCTGCTTCAGAAAAGCCCATAACCTACGCCCCCTTTCCAAAATGCCTAATCCCATTGAATGCAGACAAGTCCTTTGACCACTCCAGTGGCCAGATGTCTGAGGCTGTTTTCAGGGGACAGCTTGGCTGAAGGTAGAATAAGACGGTGGGCGGGGCCTGGGTGGAAAGAGCCTATGGAGGAAGGGAGGGCTGGAAGAGGGACAGACAATTGTTTCTGGGTGGAATTTTCCAGACATGGCCACAGTCAGAGAACAAACGTGCTTTCTGAATTCTCACTGTAATTGTTTCTGACCTTTACTAAGATGAGCCAAAGGACTTCCCTGTGCCCTTCCACCCCTTAGCCCCTCTTTACAAAACTGTTTTCCTGGCTTTTCAAAAATGAAGTTTGGTGAGGCCTGATGGCCAGACTGTGGGCTGTGGAAAAACAATGCTTCTCCTTATGGCTCCGAGTGGAGCCTTTGCAATTAATCCATTGATTTCAGTAGAAAACCCTATTGTATCAGGGCCCACCAGGAGAAAGCTGCATCCTGCCGCAATGGCCCTGCACAGAATGCTCATTGAAGTCAGCCCCAAATTGATGGCAGGATGTGGCCCCCATCGCCTCCGAATTAAAAAGAGTCCAGAACATAATGACAGTAGGGCAGTGAAAGCCGAGGGAAGTGGGCTGCAGGAGGGGCCGGGAAGCTGCCCCCGAGGTCTGCAACAGGATCCGTTTGTGTCCGGTTCTCTGCATCAGCTTCTCCAGCCCTTGGCTCGGAGTATCCTCCGCAGACTCAGACCCTTAGCTACTTTGCTTTTTTGGCCTTATTTTATTATTTTTATTTTTATTATTATTATTATTATTATTATTATTATTATTATTATTAATGCTACTACTGTGCTACTGGTAAAACTGTCAATAATAACACGTAATGCAATGTATACAACACCATCTGAGAAACAACCCTACCTACTTTACCCTCTCTTCTCTTGAAGTTTTTCCTCAGCCTCGGAAAGCTAAGACAGGCAGTGTGGGGGCACTGTTTGGTTCTTCCTGGAGATGTGCATGTACTTAGCTGGCAGTGAAAATGGCTGAGCTTAGAGGAAAGACAATCTTAGTCTTATATGTGGGAAACTTGACTCTTGCAGCATCTATGATGTCCTTAAAACTTTGACTTCACAAGAATACCAATTAGATGTGACCCCCCTCATATCATGCTCTCTGTCTGCCTCTTCATGGAGGACAAAGGTGATTCCTTTGCAAAGTAGGCATTCTACAAATATTACCTTCCCTGCTTACCACATTTGAAAGCACTGAGACTAAAAAACATGCATGTCTGGGTTTATTATTGGGTTAAAAGTCCACAGGAAACTGTGGGGTTGTCTAGCGACCACTTGTTCACCCTAGTCAAATGTTACAAAGTGACAGTCTACGAAAATAAACTAGTAGCTGAGAGGAAAAAAAGACTCTTCCTCTAAACTCTAAGAGAATGACATCCAGAAAATCAAATGTTTCTCAAAGAATCAACAATATTTTTGATGCAGGAAGGATGAATAATCAAACATATGGATTACATTTCCGTAAAC